>SNQJ01S0084532.1:22480-34571 GCA_010110895.2 Picea sitchensis | reverse complement strand
GCTTTAGGCCATTAGTTGTAATTATACCTCCTAGTCTCCTATATATACCAAGGAGACATTTTCATTTTGAATCATCTTGTACTTGAACATTTAAGTGGGGTAAAAGGAGGTTTCCCCCTTGAAGAGGGTTATTATTTGAAATTATCTCTTTTTCAAGGCATTGAGCACTTTTTCTGAGGTTTTTCTATGCTATAATGATATTTGGTTCTTAACATCTCTCCACAAATGAAGCTCCCTTATTTGATGGAACATACTACTCTTGATGGAGGTAAAGAATTAAATGGTATCTGAAGTCAAGAGGATCTGGTGTTTGGGACTCAGTAGTAACTAAACCTTGGTACTCAACTACATCAAAGAACAAATCCAAAACTGTAAAAAAAGAAAAGAAAAATAATTAAATAGCATTAAAGGAAATCGAGAGTGGACTGTTAGACCAAGTCAAAGAAAAGATGGGACACTACACCTCTGCTAAAGTACTATGGCTCAAGCTGGATAATTCTTATCAAAATAAAGAAAAAAACAAAGAAATGGAGAATTCCAATCGGTTTATAGAACAAAACAAAGAAAAATAAAAATCCAATCAGATTAAAGAACAAAAAAAAGAAATGGAGAAATCAAATCAGATTGAAGAAAAAAATACAGATAAAGAGAATTTTGATCATAATAAAGAACAAAACATAGAAGAGGACAATTCCATCAAAGAACTGATGCAGACCCCAATCATCAATAGAGAAGACTACTGCATCAAGGAATTGATGAATACCTCAATATTCACTAAAGAAAAACTGTTATATTTTAAGATTGATGTTATAAATACATTTGAAGTGATTAGTATTGAACCAAGAAATGGTCTATATATTGAAGTTACTAAGGATGTTTTTGACCAACTTGAATACATAGTTATGTGCACTTTTGAAGAGTTATAGAAATTTCAAAATAAATATATGTTTCTACTACAACTATTAGATCAATCTAACCATGAAGAGCATGAACAAAAGATTCAGCTAGAAGACTAAGAAGAGGAAATCAAAAGATTGAAGACCGAAGTTGCTAATCTAACAAAAGAAATGGAAGAATTGAAGACACGTGAAAATAAAAGCAAAGAAGTACTAGAAGAGACAAATGAAATGGTCATATGTCTAAAAACTCAACTTTATTAAGCTAAGAAAAATGAAGATGCCTAGAAGATCCAATTAACTAAAAGAGAATAATCATGTCAAATGTTGGAATTGAAAATTATTAACGTCAAAAAGATAAATGAAAGTACTAACGCAACTCTAATGACTCAAATTGAAGAAGCTAAGAAAAATGAAGAATCACATAAGATCCAATTAACTAAAAAGAAATAATCATGCCACATGTTCGAATTGGAAGCCATCAACCTCAAAAGAATTTAGATAGAAAACAAGGAAGAAATCAAAAGATTGAAGAATGAAGTTGTTGATCTAACAAAAGATTTAGAAGAGTTAAATACATATGAAAAAACTAATAACTGCAAATAAGTCTTGGATGATACAGAAGAAATGGTCATCAATATAAAGACTCAACTTGAAGGAGGTAAGGAAAAAGAATAAGCCTTGAAGACTCAGTTGACTAAAAAGGAAGAAACATGTCATATGTGTGAAATGGAAGTTATAAACCTCAAAATTAATAATGAAAAGACAAACATAATTGTCAAATTCCAGAATAGCTCGGCTATCCTAGATAGGATATGGAACAATCAAAGACCAACTGATGACAAAACCGATCTTGGATAGAATAATAAAGAAGAAGGTGGCAAATGGAGCACTATTCAAAAACATGATAAATGATCATACTCCTAAAGAAAAAAGGTACAATCACAAACTTAAAACGAACCATGAACTTTGTCAAGAAAGGAAGCTATAAAAGTTAAAAACAAGAAACATATCAAAATACAAGCTCCTCATTTCACAACAGACTCAAGTATGGAAACAACTTCAATGGTTATTTCTTTCCTTGTAATAAATTTGGTCAAAAAGCATTGGAATGCAAGAGTCCTAAAAAGAAAAATTCAAGAAGCTCCAATAACTTAATGAGATGTTGGAGATGAAATTATGTTGGCCACACAACAAAGTTTTTTCATACATTGAGATGTTACAAATGTGATTGGTTTGGTCACAAATCCCAAAACTGCAGAAAATCACGAAGTTAATCCATGAGAAATAATTCATACAAGTCAGGAAGAAAATCTAATGAAGGTTGGAATAAAAGAAGAAATGAAATATCTCAAAGGAAAAATTTAGAAAAGAAAGATACAACAAACAAAATATCTCATGAAAAGGTATGGAGAAGAAAATCTAAAATAGAAAGCAAGAAAGATGATTTGGCATCTAAAACTAAAGAAATTGATAACAAGAAAATGATGGGTGAAGTTCCTAATAAGGAATGTGAAATTTAGTGATTTGAATATGAAATGGATCAAGAAAAGAGAGTTCCTAAAGAACAAGATGACACAGTAGTAGATCTCGGCGATATCATGCAGATCAAGAGTACATTAACCAATAAAATAATATAACAAACAAAAAATCCCAAAGAAGAAAATGAAGAAGTTTCACTTACACAGAACAATGATGATAATGATGAATCTTCAAATAACATTTTTGATGCCCAGAAGCACAACGTAATACCATTGCCTGTAAATGGGATTCAATACCTTATTATTTATATACATATACATAATAATATACCAAATAGGTGGGACCCCCTTGTTTAGATCATGGTGAAAAAGAAATGCTTCTCTGGATTGCGCTCATGACAACTTTACGAAGCATTTTACAGTTTGAGAAAAAAAAAAGGAATTCAAATAAATTTTCATATGCAATCAATGATGATAAAGGCTGGCAATTTAAAAGATGAAAGAAAGTGACAAGCACTTTAGTTATAACTGTTATACATCTGCTTTTACATATGGTTTAAAGTTTGGACTTCAACTCACACTCACATTGGTTATTATATATTGCAATCATGGTATATTGTGTTCATGGTATTGATTATGTTATGTGAACAATAGCTATGGATTATGAAATTGCTTAAGGTCAATTCAATCCTTGCAAATTGGAACTTGTTAGAAATATGGGACATATTATATGGCGGTGGTATAAAACTATGGATAAGAGGGTTTTCATTTCAATTTGGAAAAATGGAAGTGACATGTTTTTTTTTTATGTTCGATTAATGCGCTTAATGGGATTTTGGATGCATTCCACCCTAGATGTGGTTGATGGAAATTAATGAAAGGGTGGAGAAGTGACGTGCATTTACTGCATGTATTTCTTAACCACCTCGAGCTCACCACCCTCACCTTGTCACACATTTTGGTTTCTATGGTTAGTTTTCCTCTATTTCGCTTGACCGTTGGAGAATAATGGTGGTCCTTGGTTCTTTTAGGCTCTTTCCTCATAGGTATGGTAACTCTCTCCCTTCCATTCATCATTCTAGTCTTTCTCTAGATAGAATCTCTATGTTGGCTATTATAATTCATATGCAGAGTGCTTTATTTCTGAAATATATAGTGGTTGGATGTGTATTATGTCTATGCAAAATAATTTGGTTGGAGTTTCGAATGTTGCATGTTGGTTTGTTTAATGTTCCTTCATGTTGAATTTATTCGTTTATGGTTGCACCCAGGATGGATAATTGTTATTATTTCTCCTTCCTGTTGATATTTTGTGACAAATTTATTTTGTTTCCACCCATGTCTTGTTGCATTATGTTGTCATTAATGTCAAAGAGTTCATGTCTTATCATAGTATCAATGATGCCTACCAATTGTATAGATTGATGTCAAAGATGCCAAGTGGTGGCATACCAATGTATTGTCATGGATTGATGTATAGACGATATTATGTAAAGGTTGGTCATTATTGTCTTGTCATGGTTGATAGGAATAACCAAATGGATAAACTCCAAAGTGGTCCCCTTATGGTGAAAGCCCTCATGGGAAGATGATCTTGGATAAAGTTCTCAAAGTGGTCCCCTTATGGTGAAATCCCTCACAGGAAGACACTTTGTGAAGTCCAAATGGTTAGGTAGCCCAACAGTGTGGTTTGGGAACCCAAGTTTGATTAAGGAATAATGTAATGAATATCAGTGAAATTGCAGGAGATGCTATTCCATATGGATAGTATATGTCATTCCATTTATGGTGATATGTGGAACATCACATAACTCCTCATGGTTAGAGAGTTATGGCCATGCGAAGTTGGAGAACCCTCATGCATTATCTAGAAGCCTCTAGAATGTCAAAGAAAAATTATTCTAGAAGCCCCTAGAAGAAGTTGACCAGTCAAAGTGGTTAGTCATGGGTTAAGTTGTTTCAACAAGAAAACAATTAAAAATAAATTAGTTGCAACTAGAATTGGAGAGTTTACTATCTATGGATAAAGTGGTTAAGTGGACAAAGTGGCTAAGTTGGTTAAGTGGACAAAGTGGCTAAGTGGACAAAGTGGTTAAGTGGATACTTCTATAGGAAGCTACTTGGATATTATAAATAAGAGAGCAAGGGTCTCCCATTAGTATCCATTTTTTGAGAATATTGAATATCTACAAGTGACTGAGGTAACCAGAGGATATATAAGGAAAATTTCAGAGGGAAGGTGATGTAAGGAATGCCGAAATTCAAGGGAGGATAAATTCTTTTGATGATGCTTTCCAAGGTATGTTATTTACATGCCATCTCACCATTTTCGCAATAACTTGTTTTCTACAATGATTCAGATAGAAAAATCTGAAAACTGTTGATAAAACATATCCAAGTAACTGTGATAACAATTTCATCTTTTGGGTCATTGTATTTTAGGAGTTACACTCTGTGAAAAATAGGGTTTGTGGCTAGTCCTGAAACTAGTATAAAACGGGTGTTTCGAGTAAAAACGTCATAACTTCTTCATACCTGATCCAAATTCCGCAAGACAAAATTTATTGGTTATAGTACAGTCTTTAGTATGTTGTGTACAATTTTAAGATACATACAACAAATATTCCATGTGGGGCATGCCATACAAGTGAGCTCTCTAGAATAGGACATAATTCAAGAGAGTCTGCCACATAGGAAGTTTCAGACCCTGAAATTTGGAGGAGATGGACAAAATATAGTAGAGTATATATGGTTAAAATTTAAGCCATTCAATTACAATATTTTCGAAGATATTCTCTATGGAAGTTAGGGTTCCTGAATAATCTTGAAAATATGTTTCAAACAAGGTAACTTGGTACTTCTACTATAAGTTATTTTCTGTGGCTTTGTAGGCTGTAACATTTGCAGAGGTATGACAGTACATGCAAGAGTACCTCATACAGAAATTTCAGAATCAAAAACATAAAATTGAGCTTGTGGTGAATCTTACAAGTTGAGGTAAGTTGTTGATTGCATGACATCATGAATGAAGGGAGGTTGATGAAGTGTTTGGTTGATTGTATGGGAAGATTGTTGTGATGAGAATTTGTTGTAGATCTTTGATTATGAGTTGGAGAAGATTCTATAACTGGTTGACTTGTATTTATGTTGGTTGTACTACTAGATCAATTCTATTTGGATAGATTTCATTCTATCAGCATGCTGAGTCTTGCGGCAAGCTAAGTCTTTCTTGAGAGTTGGTGCTCCTTACTTCACTTGGTGTTGATAAAACCCTCGTAATTGTAGTCACATATAAAACATAATACAAAATCTTAGACATACATATGGTGTCTCTTTTGTTCATCGTGTTTATGGATTGATTTCCCTTTATTATTGATGGATGTCATTTGTGAATGGTTACATGTAATCTGACAATGATGATGTGTAATATTATGTTTTGAATCAGTTGCTAAATTAAAGTGAGAAAAAGTTGTAAAATCCCACACACTAATTCACCCCCCCTCTTAGTGTGCCTAGTGTGTCCAACAATTGGTATCAGAGGAGGCATTCACTATAAGCCTTAACAAGCTTGGAGGAGATCCATGGACACAGAAATGGATGATGAAGTTCCAATCTTTGATGAGAAAATTATTCAACATGGGGAGTAAAAATGAAAGGGTATTTGAAAGCAAAAGGAACAGGTGTTTGGAAAAGAACTATTGGTGGATCAGTTCCTTTGAATAATAAGTCAAAGTTTGGAGCTCAAAAGGAAGAAATAAAGAATTAAGCATTGGCTCTCAAGATGATTTTCAATGGACTCTCAAGTTTTTTCAAAGAAAGCATGGGACAATGTACTTCTTCCAAGGATCTATGGATGAAGCTAGAGAATACATATCAAGGAAAAAAGGAAGACATTGAAGACAATTCCATCAAGAACAATGAAGGCAAAGAATCTCCAAAATCCTTTGATTGCAATAATTTTAAGTGTGATGATGTTGAATGTTTCTTGCATGGCCATGCCCTTGTTCGCGGAATAAGTTGTGTACAATATTTTCCAACAAGCTTCCTCCAACCCCGATCTAACTCCCGCAAAGGATATAGATCCAATTCTCGAGCCTATCTAGGCTCAAAGTTCCCTCACCACTACAGATTCTTTAGACTTGGTATTTCCCTCTGATGAGGTGATTATAGAGGCATTGGCTGGTCCAGACAGACCCTGGGATGATCTCCATCACAGATCTTATTTCCTCTCAGAGTTAAGAAGAATAGAGGAAGGTGAATTTGTGTTGACTATAACTGGAGATAGGTCATGTCCTATTAATCCTTTGGATATGCACATAGTATATGCCAAGGGTAACATGGACACTATCGTTGAAACGATACCTATTAACATCTCCAAAACCCCTGGCATTGTGGAGAATGTTTTCGTTGGAGCAGACTGCTCCCCCGAAGATATTCAGATCTATACAGACTTATTTAAAGAATTCCACAATGCTTTTTCTTGGTCTTACGAGGAAATGCCAGGCATAGATCCAATAATTGTTGAACATGAGATAATGACTTATCCTGACACCAAGCCAGTCCGACATAATCTTTGTCCATTGAATCCTCGAAAAGCAGCAACTATTAAGGCTGAAGTGGAGAAACTGCTTAAAGCTGGTTTCATCTACCCCATAAAGTTGATGCAATGAGTGTCAAATCTCATTCTGGTTAACAAGAAATAGGGTACAATTTGAGTGTGCATGGACTTCTGTACCTTGAACAATGCCTATCCAAAGGATAATTTCCCCACCCTATTCATTGATTAGATTTTCAATGAATGCACAAGCTGTGAGGTATTTTCATTCATGGATGGTTTTTTGGGATATAACTAGATTCAGATCAAACCCGAAGACCATCATAAAACAACTTTATTTATCCATGGGGTACATTTTCTTATCGTAAGATTCCTTTTGGCATGAATAATGTTGGAGCCACTTTTCAGCGGGCCATGTATTTTTCTTTCCATGATATTAGACATATAGTCGAGGATTATCTTGATGATATAGCATCATGATCTCACAAGATATCTGATCATCCCACACACCTCCGACTAATATATGAATGATTTCACTACTATCAGATTCACTTGAATCCTAACAAGTGCAATTTCTACGTGACGTCGGGTCGTCTTTTAGGTTTCATAGTTTCGACAACAGGGATCATGGTTGATCCTCTTAAGGTTGAGGTGATAGTTCAGTTGCATCCCTCATGCATAATCCCTTAGATTCAGAGCTTACAGGGGAAAGCGAACATTCTTCGTCATTTTATCACAAACTATGCTGAGATCACTAAAGGGTTCATGTGTTTATTGAAAAAGTGAGTCCCTTTCTATTGGGGGGAAGCCGCTCAGTGCTCTTTTGAAGCATTGAAACATGCCCTCACGTCTTCCCCTCTGCTCCAACCTCCCAATTATAATAAATATTTCTTATTGTACTTGGACACAATAGAGTTGACCATCAGTATGCTCTTGGTTCAAGAGGACAATCTGATCAAAGAGCATGTGATTTATTACCTGAGTCGAGGCCTTGTTAGGCCGAAACTCAACTACTCCCATGTTGAGAAACTTGCATTGGCAGCAGTACATAATGTCCAATGATTTCTTCATTATATCCTGCTTCACAAGACAACCGTGATTGTCATTGTGAATCCATTTCAATATGTGTTGACACGACGCATCATTGAAGGAAATATCAGTAGATGGATTGTAATCCTCCAAGAATTTTACTTGGATTTTGTTTTTGCAAAATCCAAAAAGTCGTTGGTCTTTGCGGAACTCATTTCGGAGCTTCTGGTCAAATTGAGTGATGTTACACCCGAAGTATATCCTATTAAATGATATCTCTTTCTGATCTCATCTTTGGACCCCTGGTATGGATATATACTAGTCTATCTCCATACTTTGAAGTTCCCTGCTTCTGCTTCTCGTGACGAGCATTGATGAATTTTTCATTAGGCACGAAACTGTCTCATACTCGATGTCACTTTATATAGTCGAGGTGTATATTCCATTCTTTGTTGGTGCCTTATACACAAAGAAGAAAAATTCATTCTTAATTAATTCCACACTGGAGCATGTGGTGGTAATTTTTCTAGGTTGGCAACAACCCAAACGATTCTACGAGCTAGTTACTTTTGGCCTATGTTAATAAAGGATTGTGTTGAGTCGGTCAAGAAGTTCCACCTGTGTCAGATATTCTCTAGGAAGATGAGGGAACATCCTACTCCCATGTTTCCCATCATTGTTGTTGGTCCCTTAACCAAGTGGGGGATTGATTATACTACATGCCACTTGACTTCATCCATGGGGCATCGTTATATCATCATAGCGGTAGACTACTTCACAAAGTGGGTCGAGGCTATGCCAACATTTAACAATGATGGAGAAACAACAACTCTTTTCATTTTTAACTAGATAGTAGCAAGGTTCGACATCCCGAAGGAGATTGTCACTAACCATGGCAGCCACTTTCATAAAAAAATGATGTATGATTTAACATCAAATCTTAGGTTGAGGCAAGAGAATTCATCACCCTACTACCCACAAGTGAATGGTTAGGTGGAAGCTGTGAAAAAGTCCCTCAAGACTATTCTACAGTGAATGATCAATTCTTCCAAGTCAAATTGGCATATGATGTTGTACTCGACATTATGGGCCTACCAAACATCTGTAAATACTGCCACCAATTTCTCACCTTTTCAACTCATTTACGGGCTGGAAGCATTCTTGCCTATAGAGTGCCAGATCCCGTCTTTAAATTTGGTAGTAGATTTATTTCCAGAAACTTCACCACTTGAGGAATGCCTATTATATCTCGAGAATCTCGATGAGAAATGTTGTGATGCAACCTTCGCCAATGAGGCTCACAAGAAACAAGTCAATTGTCAATATGATTGGTCCATTCATCCTCAGATTTTCTCTGAAGGTGACCTTTCCCTGGTCTACGACCAAGATAAGGATCCCCTGGGGGCAGGCAAGTTCAAACCCATGTGGTTCGGACGTTTCATTGTGAAAGAGTTATTAAAGAAGGGCTCTTATCATTTGGTTGACTTTGAGGGAAATTATTTGGCAGAGCCTAGAAATGGGCTCTACCTCAAGAAGTATTACTCGTAGGTTGGTCTCCTAGGTGACTTCTTGTACATATGTATAGTTTTTATATAGTTAGTTTTTGTCTTTTTGTTTTATGTATGTGTCATTATTTATGTCATATTTTTCACTGTGGAAGATGTCAAGTGAATCAGAGGTGTTCATTCGGCTCGTGGAAGACACTAGCCGATACACTCGGAGGCTTGCTTCCGCATCTTGGGTGATTTTCATGCCTCAATGCTAGTTGCTATCCTATGGAGGTATCTATCTAGGTTACTCCACAAACAATGTCACCGAGTACATCACAGTAATAGATTTATTTCGTGATGCTTTATCTCATGGTATCTCTTAACTCTGGGTCTACTTAGATGCTCAGCTAGTTGTGTCCCAATTAAATGGAGTTTACCGCACTTACGATCCTACTTTACACCGACGATTCCTTAGTTTATGTCTCTTAGAACGTTACTTTGATTACATTACGTATATCCATGTTCCTAGGATATTGAATCAAATGATAGATACTCTAGCTAATCAAGTATTAGATTGGCATATTGCACACACATACAAATGTACATACATTTGTAAAGAAATGTGATCCATAAGACATCAATATGTAAATATATGTATATATATCAAAAAGTCTCAGAGGACATAGGTGGGTGTGAACACCTCAAATGTAATATCTGGTATACATTATGGGGCTTATGCCCTCAAAAATATACAAAAAGAGTGCCCTCGGCACATAAAGAGTCCATCCTATCTAAGCTCGAGGCATTTTTTCCTTGTTGTAGTGAAAAACAACATTTTCCAAATGTCAGAAGAGTTGGACCCATGTCCGTGGCACCCCAACTACGTGAGGCTGCATGGATGGCAGGAGATCCTCGATCTCTACCATGGGAACTACATAAGTGAGCATGGTGAGGTTCCACTCCACTTGTCTCAATACTCTCTTATCCTTTTCGGCAGGAGGTCCCCCTGAGATTACTGGTCCATTGGTTGCTGCTAGTATTGCCTCTAGTCGAGGACATTGCCTGGTCCTCGATAAGTCTCTCGAACGCATTGGTCCCACATCTGTACATAACAGATACATAGTTTTCAGATACTCTGATTCACATAAAAATGATATATATATATATAAAAGAAAGTAAAAATTAAATAACTTTAAAAACAAACATACCTATCTCTCCTTGCTCCTCTCCAAGAGGTACGGGCATGTCTGGATCCCTGGAAAAGTTGATTCTAGCATAGGGGTAGTCCTCTATCAGTGGAATATGTTGTGCCCACCAATCGAAGAATTTATCATTGAATGCCTCTATGGTCCTTCCTCCCCCCTGTCATGGAATCAATGCTTCCCACCTACACACTGCTAGGAAGTAGGCCACATGCCCCCATACCATCTCTCATGAACTCATGCTGGGTACCCTCTCGAAGAAGAACGAGCAAAAAATGGTACCAAACTCGAACTTCTTGTTACTCCACCCTTGACACTCTATGAGTTGTATCTTCGTGCAGTCAAGAATGGTCATACTCGAGTCGAATATTCATGCATTTAGGCACTGCATTGCACAATACATGTGTGCTTGAAAATCCCAGTGTAGGGCCATGGATCCAGTGATCCTCTCAGTAATAAAAATGATCACCTTCAGTGATAGGTTGGTGATCTTGTTGATAGGCACCTGAGATCCTACTTTCTCAGTGTCGGCCTTGCAATGCATTTTGATCAATTCAACGATGTTGAAGGGCCCAAGGGGGAATGTACACAGGTTGAATGGTTCCCCTCTCCTAGAGAGGCTAGTCAAAAAATATATTTCCTCAGTCGTTGGAGTCAATGACTACCTTTCAATAATAAACACTTCTACGTCAGGATGTCAATAATCCACCAAGGCATTCAACAGCCTGGGTTGTTCCCTCATGAATGGAAACTGGTAGAACTTCCATAACCCACATTGTTTCAATGTGACAATAAAAGAAGTTTCCTCATCGATCAAGATATCGATCTCCTCATGTTCCCTCTCCCTCCAGTGGACATACATCCTATTACATGACAAGTTCAAGGGGGGATTTAGCTCTTGCATATTCATTTTTTCTATGCTTTTGAGGGTAGACACGGCCTTGTTGGCACAGGGGTAGACCTAGGGTTCAACTCCAAGAGCGCACCAACAATCCCTAGCTACTGGCCCTTTTGGTAGCACCTGCGAAGAAAATGCAGTCTCACCCGAAGCAACTATGAAGGGGTTGCAGGACAGAGATTTCTACAACCAGGGGAATATCAAGTGGTTCTTATTACAACAACAACATAACATGCATATATCATTCAACTAGCTAGATCTATTCTTCATAGCTATAGATCCGATCTAATACAGGGTGAAATCATGAAGGTGGGTTACACTTTTGCTTGTTTTATGACAAAAAAAACTGTATTTTCACAAGTTATTCAACTTCCGACATATAAAAGTATTTTTTTTCTTTAGAATTTCACTTTACAGTAAAAACAAAACTTGTGAAGAATTGTGTTAGCTTTCTAATGACTATTTTTCAATTTTTTTTTATCACGATTTGATATGTCAAATTGACAATTGTTTAACAGTATGTTTCTTAAACACGAAATG
>SNQJ01S0084531.1:0-34571 GCA_010110895.2 Picea sitchensis | reverse complement strand
TGGATTAAGCATGCAAGTACCAGACCCACAATACTTCTACCCAGGGAAGGCTACAAACCATGCCCTGGCACAGCGAATCAAAGACACCTACGAAGATGTAGAGAAATGGAAGTGGGGAACAAGGTAGCATCCATCCAGAATGGAACAGTGAACCTAGATTGTCAGATGATAGCTCGCAAGCTCATAAAAAAGAACAGACCCATGTAGGTCATGGGATTTGTCATCGACCTAACAGGAAAATGCGTGGAAGGACTACAAATGAACTGGGTGAGATACCTCGTCAACCAGTTAGAAAAATACTACTGTGAAGATCAAGATCAGGGCTACGAGTTCTATTTCAGTTGGCTATTGATTCGCATCTCCTTCATTGCTTGGGATATGCTGGAAGGAGAAACCTTCTCTGAAATCGAGCCATCCGAACCACTAGTTGTGAAGTTCACTACACTCTGGTATTCAAGTGACATGGTGAAACAATGGGATTCAAATGTGGTGTTTCACACCTATTACCTACAGCTAAATAGGGCTATTGAGGCTTTCCCTTTCATGATGCAAAACACCTTGCACAGGTTCAGGACATTTGCGAAGTTCCACGCAAATAGGCATTTCATGTATATCACTGTGCGTAGAGACGAACATAAAGAAGAGCTCCAATCCTACTATAATATCCTAGAGGAGGACATGGAAGAAATAACTAAAGAATGGCCTCCATAGTTCCTTACACCAGTTGACTAGGCAGAACTATCCGACCCCGACCTAATCGGAAGTCCTGTTCTCACTCGCTAAGAGTATGATGCACCTAGCAGTAGCAAAAGGAAGAAGAAGGAATAGGTACAGGAGTTGAACAATGCATTAGAAGAGACTTCTTTAGATTCACCTAAAGGGGGAGAAGGTGACGAGGTGGACAAAGAAGAGGATGAAGGGGAAGAACAAAAGAAGAATTAGGGTGAAGTAACACCACCTAGAGATCCCCTTGAAGAGGGAGAGACATCCAAGAAAAGAAAGGTTTCCCCAACGAAACCTTCATCGTGGAAGAAGTCAAAATATAGTAATCCCAAGTTACAGACTATCCTCACGTTGGATGACATCGAACTCATCATCGTCATTGTGTTAGATACTTCAGAGGATATTTTACAGTGCAACAAAGAAAAACAAGAGACCATCTATGATAGGATTGAAGCATAGCTGAAAGGGGTACAAAAATCCCTCTACTCTAGCCACGTAGTGTCTACTACGCCACCATCAACTGAAGGAATTGAGTTGGGAGATGAGCCTGCCTAGCTATGTAGAATAGCATATGTGACAGAAGCTCTCCTTCATCATGTCTAGGAGGAAAAATAACAAGCCATAGAGGCATTGAAGCATCAAAGGAGGAAGACATAAAGAAATGATGGGTTGCACAGCAGGAAAAAGAAGACCTCCAAGTGAAGTGTAGAGAGGATAGAGCACAGATCCAGAAGGAGAAAGAAAAGTTGCTCACGGAGTAGATTGGAGTTAAAGAAGCAGTCACTAGATCACTTTTCTCTATGATGGGCTTAAAACATATGGAAGAAGACCCAGTTAAGATTCAAGTGGGGAATCTTACTGAATTCCTTCAACAACTCCAACAAAGAGTAGAAGAATTAGAATTACAAATAGTACCAAGCACTATGCAGGAAGTGCGAGACCAGAGAGAAGAAACTGCAAGGAGTGCAGTTGAGAGAATCAAAGAATTAGCCTTGGAATGAAAACATCTCATTAGTTGAAGTGTGCAGACCTACGAGCACCTTGCAGAGGACTCTGGAGTCATATATCCAAGAGGCGAAGGAAAAATCAACAATAGTGCAAGCACAGTTGAAACCACTGTCAGCGACAGAGAGAATGAAAAGGTCCCAAGAACAACGCACTTTTCAGCAATAGGTCCATACCATATAGAGTAAATTCATGGAAGCGACTCATAGAATCCAGCCAGTGGAGGATGAAGATTGCACACTTTTCGAGGAGATTGAAAGACAGGGTGCACAGCTAGAGTAAGCGGTCACCACAGTGGAACAATAATTGGAAGGGCCAATGACCGAGAGAGTTATTCAGGATTTCACCGACCAGGAGGCTATAGCAAAGAAGTAGGTTGAAGAAAAGAAACAGAGTTACCCAGATCAGAGTGACTCGAGATGATTCACAGGTGGGTGTTGGGGGCTTGTTGGCCCTTAACCAAGTTTTGGATAACTTGGGTCATGTTTGACCAATTTTGGGACTTTGACAGGCTGGTCAAAGGTGGTGTGCAAGGAGAAGCAGAGATCATGGGATCTTATCCCCTTTTCAGGGATTTTTGGGTTTAGGGTTTATGTAATGGGTATGGGATGTTGGCCCATGGGTTTTACCGATGTTTAGGCCCATTTTGTAAAGTAGAAATAGATATCTAAGCGATGTAAGAATAATTTACCAGTGACTAGTCAGTTGTAATCTAAGTGCAAGCAATGTTGGAACTATGTGATTGATCTAGCTCTATGCATACTGTGTGTTGGGAGCTTGCAGAGCTAAGTGCAAGTGATTGTAAGAAGGCTCTATGCCTAGATATACTAGGGGAAGGAGGATCCAGCGAGGTGCGCGTAGATGTCATGTCCTATGTGGAGTTGACCCTGTGGCTCTGTGCATGTAGGGAGCTTGAAGAAGATAATAAAGAAGAAGAAGAGTTGGTCGATGTATGCCCACACTTGGGTGAACCACGTATATTTTGTGTTGTGATTTATTTGTGCATTATGTTTGTTATGTTATTGATATGATTTGTACTTAGTGTAGTAATATATGTTAGATGCATATGATATGGTAGCTTAGTTCTTAATGATATGAATGAATGATATATCTAATCTATTTCTATGTGTTGGGTGCTTAAATGCACTAAACCTAATTGAATACTTCACTTCTCTATAATTGGGGTTTTATCTGCGATGTGAACGAAGGTTAAATACTAATGAATGATAACTGCTAAGTGCTTTGTTAGAGTGTTGTAATCACGGATCTGTGTCCCAGCTAGGTTCAGTCCTACAACCACCCCTACTTCTACCTCAGATGAGACTTCATCTGCTTCGCAGGTGTTGCCTAATGGGCCGATAGTTAGGGTTTTTTTGGTGCATTGTTGAAGCGTTGAACCCCGGATCTTCCCCTGTGACAACACAATTGCTAGGGTGAAAATACTCCAAATGGATTGTGATTCTCCGGGAGTTTGATTTGGAGTTTGAGAGAGCCAAGTCAAAGAAATATTTGGTCTTTGCTGAGTTGATATGTGACCTTCCCTCCGCTGATACAAAAAATGTGGTAGAATATTCTTTCCCTGATGAATTTCTCTTTCTGATCAGTTCAAACAATATCTAGTATGGATACATTATCGTTTATATCCAAACCCAAAATTTCCTGCCCGATATATCTTGTGTAGATCGTCGTCATATTTGGTATCATTCCCATCAATATATTATTCTTGGTGATACCCTTTACCGTCATGGTATTGAATCCATGTTTCAACATTGTATGACATATGATGAAGCTGAGAAATCATTAAATGACTTTCATTCTAGAGAATGTGGAAGTCATATGTCTGGGTATGCCAATGCCCAAAAGATCCTATGATCTGGTTACTTTTGGCCTTTGCTTTTCAAAGATTGCATTCTTTCAGTTCATAAATTCCATGCTTGTCAAACCTATAATAATAAGATTTGATCTCATCCTGCTCCTCTCTATCCTGTATTTTATGTTGGTCCATATTATAAATGGGGCATTGACTTCATGACATGTAACCCTCACTCAGTTGGGGGGCATGGATACATCATTATAGTTGTGGATTATTTCACTAAATGGGCCGAGGCGATGCCTACATTTGATAACACCGGGAAAACTACAACACTATTTATATTCAATCATATCATCACTAGGTTTGGTGTCCCTCAAGCCATCATCACAGACCATGGCACCCATTTTTGCAATTTTATGATGCATGAGATTAATGAGAAGTTGGGTTTACGGCATGTGTTAGCACTCTGTAACATCAAAAGCACTTAGAGTCAAAGATCTAGTCCTCCAAGACTCAGAGAGGGATCTCTCTGTCAAATTTAGATTTGTTTAGAATAGGATATTAGGCTAGCTGATGAGTTCAGAGTTTGGATTTTAGATTTGAGGTGTTTGGATGAAAAGTCTACTTTAGAATCCCATTGGGCTATGGGGTCTATGACAAGTTTGAAATCAAATGCAGATTACAAGATATTTCCACAGGGAAAGTTAATGAAAACATTGGATCCTTTTAAAGTAAAGAGGTGTACAACAGAAGAAGAGGATATGGCCAATCACAATAACAAACCATTGAATAATTTCGTCATTGTAATATCAGAAGAAAACATTAATATTTTAAAATATCGACACAGAGTATCAGAGATAAATTATGTGCTAAATCTACTTTTAAAAAATAGAGAAATAAAACACAATGATGACTGAGTAGAATCAAATTCGACGAAGAAAGAAAACTTCACCAATCGTCAACACACAGGAATCCTGTGAAAAAGTCCCTTTCATTGCTGATGAATTTGAAAAATATTACAGAGAACCACATCCTTGGGACGCAAGAATCAACAACATTTTACATTAAAATAACATCAATAAATACAAGAGATCCCCCCTAAAGTTTATGAAGTCTGATTCAACCACCTCGGCCAAAAATAGCAACAAATCCCCAAAACTCTGGAACTGTCCGCCATGAAATACGAGCCGAATTTCTGCAAAAAAGGGGTCCACGCAGACATTTTTTTCTCTTCAATGATAACACTTGGGAAACTATTGAAGGAGGTTATTGTATATGGTCATGTGATGGACAAAAAACTCCTTTGGTTTCGCCAAATGTTCCTCCAATTTCGCCGAAACAGCTCCTGCAAAATCAGGACTATAACAGAAAAATGAAAAACTGGAATAATGGGGCTCGATGATGGATTTGATTATACATGCTCATGGAATATATACAAAAAATGAGAGAGTTTTTTGTTCTTCCACCTGTTACGGAGAAAAATCTCTCTCGTGTTTTAAAAATTCATTTTCGTTTTCTCATAATCAGCTTCGAAAGATGATATGATGAACAGGCAAAAAATGGGTGGTTTTTTTAAAAAATTGGGAAAGAGTGGTTTTTGGGGAAAGGTGGTATTTCGGTATAATGGTAAGTTGGAAGGGTGGTAAGTAGTAAGTGGTATGGAGTGGATTAGTTTTGATGCAATGGATTGACGACATGTTGGGACAGGGCCCACCGGGAAAATCGCCTCATTCTGGACCCCCCACCGTTAAAGGAAGAACGTTTAAAGGGGTCCAGAATCACTTGTAGACCATCCATCTGCGGGCTATCAGGATGACCGTAGATCTGTGTGCACTTTTTAATTACCATTCCAGCACCCCCCCCCCNTCGCCTCATTCTGGACCCCCCACCGTTAAAGGAAGAACGTTTAAAGGGGTCCAGAATCACTTGTAGACCATCCATCTGCGGGCTATCAGGATGACTGTAGATCTGTGTGCACTTTTTAATTACCATTCCAGCACCCCCCCCGCCCCCCTCCCCACCCCACCATTAAAATTAGAATGGTCGAGGGGGTCCAGAATCCATTATCAGTCGTTGATCTACGTGCCGCTAGGTCGACTGTTGATCTAAGCATGTTCTTTATTCTCCAAGCGTGAATGAAACAAAAACTTAGGTTTAGTGATTTTTGTGGGTTTTTTGTGCTTCTTCCCTTCCTTTTGTCACCATGGGGTTAGGAAACACAACTCAACATCAAAATCATGAATTTTATTTTCTTTTTCTTGAAAATAATTTGCAGAAATGAAATATTATTTGCAATCCAAAATACATCCAAAGTGAAAATTTTCCAGTCACCAGATGATCCTATGAATTATAGGGTTATAATAGCAGCTCCACCTGGGGATGTCATCTCTTTTGGGAGGTGTCAAGAACCAATGAACTCTGAAAGTGCAGACCGATGCTTTATTCATTGGGTTGATCCCAAAATCTTATTCTGCAACCTGTACCTATTTAGGTATTTAAAATGAACATTGTTGAAAAAGAGATGCTCAGAATGTTGAGCTTATTCGCATTCTCCTACCTACCCTACTACAATCACCGCTCAGCTAGGTAATGGAAAAATTCCAAAGCATCCAATCCAACAGTTGATCTAATAATTCTGTTGTTCCATTGTCTTTGACAGAACTCCAAAATAAGTTTGTTACTCGTGCTTGAGAGTAATTTCCAGCCTGGTCTTCACCACACAATATTTGATAAACCTGAACAATAGAAAAAATACTATAAATGGAAAAGGATCCTGTATTGAAATATTTCTCCATATAAATAGCCACTAGATCAAGATAGACTTGACTTATTACTGGATATTTAAATTCAACCAACTCAACATCATGGTTTGATGTTGTAGTTATGTTATTTGCATCCTTATGCACTTCCTGACATGACTGCAACCTTTCTGATGCATTGTGAAATGATACTTCTGTTGAACACACCCCTGTAGTTGACTGTCTAATCATATCCATATCATAACAATTTTTGAAATCATTGGGAGTAAATGAAAACTAACTTTGAAAACAAAATCCATCTATCATATCAGCGATAGGGTCATAAAATATTTCAGATGACTGTGGAATTTTTTTTGTTGGCATTTCATGGCTTACACTATGATCCTCAACCAAAATCTGGCCAAGGTTCCCTCTCAAAATCTAAAAAGAATTAAAACATAAAGGCAGTGAATCAAAATGGATCAACTCATCCCCTATCTCAGGCTTTGAGATTTCATCTGAGATTTGGCCTTCAAAAGGATTCAGGAGCTATACTTTTGGATCAACTTCCGGATCATCCTTGTTCTCTTCAACTGATGCATTAGAATATTCCTCTTTCTTACTGTTTACAATCTACTTGCAATGTTTTCTCAAAAGTGAGGCAAAACATAGGGGCAGGCAATTTGCATTTTCCTAAAAAAATTCTGCACTTTCCTCCAAAATTTGAAATGAATTATAATCTAATGGTACAGACTTACATTCCACTGATTCAAATCTTGTTTCGAGTTCTGGACTTACATCTGGACTTTGAAAATAAAGGGAAATTAGTGACTATGATTTTGGGTCTAAAAAGGATCCCATGTCATAAATGACATCCTCTACTGACTCATTAGAAAATTTTATGTCTTCTCTATTTACAACTTTCCTAGAGTTTCTTTTCAGAAATTGAAAAGATGAGAAACATAAGGGAAGAGTGTTTCCACTTACTCTGAGATTTTCTGCACTTTGATCATTGCTGTCATAATTTCCTTGTGCATATTGATTGTCATATCTGAGTTTTAACTGATATTCTTCCTGCCAACGACATGTTGTTGATTGCTTTGAACAGACCACATCTATTTCAGCCTCATGCTCATCATCATACTGATCACACTTGGGTAGATTATCCAAGTAAGTATTTTCATAAAACATGCACATCATGTCAGCTGGTTGTTCCTCTGCAAGTTGATATGGAGCTTCATCTTTTACTACATCATGAATTGAATACATGAAAGAATCATTATCCAAACCATGGTACCAAGGGTGAGCTGCAAAATGTTTCGGAACAGTGACCTTTTCTTTCTCTAAAATCAATGAAACATGATGTCTTTGAACATCAAGTTCTTCTCCTATGCTAATCCTATGTAACATTTCTTCCATGGTGCTGGCCAGAATGCCCAGTTTAGCTTTTGAAGATTTCAGCTGCTCCTTTTCTTTGTTCTTTACCTTTGACCTTTTGATCAGCAAGTGGGCCTCCACATCAACTGCAGTGTTTTTCATTTCTTCAAGTGTCACAGTGTTCCTTTCTCTTAATTGGAATTACATCTCAGGTTTGAAGGCATCAGGGTAATGCAAGTGATCTGATCCTGGGGGTGGGCTTATATCAGCAGGCATTGCATGATATACCTTATTGAATCTTGCTGAAAATTGAGGTACCGTCTCCCCTGGCCACCTTTTCAAATGGTCATATTCTTCTAGGATGAGAAAAACATTTCTCATGATCGCCCATCGATCTAAGAAATGTTTTACAAACTGTTGGAAATTGCTAATTCTAGCAGCTGGAATAATTTTAAACCAATTTTTTACTTCACCATGCAAATATGGGGCAAACATCCTGATATAGACATCGTCATCTTCAACCTCATAAAGGTCAAGGAAATCTTAAAAACTCTGGATGTGTTTTTCAGTAGTGATATTGGCATTCTCTCCATCAAACCTGGGTAGATTATTGGTATAATTTGTAGGGAGGTCATGGAGGAAAAAAGGAAAAACCAGAGGCTTGTATATGTCTGGGACTTTCACAGGTATAGGAGGTAAAGAAAGGAGCTTAGAACAAGATGGAATTTTAACTTGTGAATCTGGAATTTTTACATATGTATCAGAGATTTTTACATCTGTAGGAAATAAGGCAGGAGGCTTATGTCTATCAAGGCTTCCTATAGGTATTTGAGTGTGCACCAGAGCTATGGGAATGGGCTCAATCCTTTGAGGCTCTTCAGGTTGAAAATGATGATCCTGGATTTCAACAATATACTCTGGACCAAGATCATGATAGGAGAGAAAGTAATTGCAGATGAAACCAATAATATCATGAATGCAATTTGAGATTGAGTACCTAGTTTTTCTAGGCTTCTTGGTCATGCTTCAAGTTCTTCCTCCAGTGGAGTCTTTGATTTGGAACTATCTAGAGCAGATTGGAGTCACCAAGTGAATGATCTCAGCCTTCTAGTGTCTGGTCACTATCCACCATCAGTGATCAGATCTGGAACTTGAAGTGCACTACTGGAGAAAGTTCCCCAGTGGAGTTGCCATTTTTTTAGCACTCTATAACATCAAAACCACTTAAATTTAGGGATCTATCCCTCCAAGATTCAGAGAGGGATCTCTCTGTCAAATTTAGATTTTTTTAGAATAGGATATTAGGCTAGTTGATGACTTCAGAGTTTGGATTTTAGATTTGAGTTGTTTGGTTGAAAAGACTTCTTTAGAATCCCATTGGGCTATGGGGTCTGTGACAAGTTTGAAATCAAATACACATTACAAGGTATTTCCACACAGCAAGTTAAGCAAAATGTTGGATCCTTTTAAAGTAAAGAGGTGTACAAAATAAGCAGAGGATATGGTCAATCACAATAACAAAGCATTGAAGAATTTATTCATTGTAATATCGGAAGAAAACATTAAGATTTTAAAAGCTCGACACAAAGTATCAAAGATAAATTTTGTGCTAAATCTCCTTTTAAAAATCAGAGAAATAAAAAATAATGATGACTGAGTATAATCACATTTGAAGAAGAAATAAGACTTCACCAATCATCAACACGCAAGAATCCCGTGAAAAATTCCCTTTCATTGCTGATGAATTTGAAAAATATTACAGAGAACCACCTTCCTAGGCCGCAATAATCAACCAAATTTTACATTAAAATCACATCAATAAATAGGAGAGATCCCCCCTCAATTTTATGAATTCGGATTCAACCACCTTGGCCAAAAATAACAACAAATCCCTAAAAAATTGGAACTGTCCACCATGAAAGACAGGTCAAATTTCTGCAAAAAAGAGGTCCACTCAGACATTTGTTTCTCTTCAATGTTGACACCTGGGAAAAAAAAATGAAGGCGTTTGTTGTATATGGGCATGTTATGAACAAAAAAATCCTTTTGTTTCTCCAAATTCGCCTCCATCTCGCCGAAACAGCTCCCACAAAATCAAGACTGTAACAGAAAAATGAAAAATGGGAATAATGGGGCTCGATGATGGCTTCAATTATCCATTCTTGTGGCACCTTTGAAAAACCTGAGAGAGGTTTTTGTTCTTCAGTCCATTATGGAGAAAAAACTCTCTATGTTTTTAAAAATTCATTTTCCTTTGCTAGAAATCATCTTTAGAAGATGATATGATGAACAGGAAAAAAATGGGCAGTTTTTTTTAAAAATTGGGAAAAAGTGGTTTTGGGGGAAAGGTGGTATTCTGGTATGGTTTTCAGTTGCAAGGGTGGTAAGAAGAAATTGGTTTGGTGCGGAGGAGGTCTGATGCAATGGATTTATGACACATTGGGACAGGGCCCGCTAGGAAAACTGCCTCATTCCGGACCCCCCCCCCCCCCCGTCTGATGGTTATATTTTGATAGGACGAGACGCGCTAGAGCTTATATCATTCAGTTAGACAGGAAGGTGATGGGGGTAGAATAAACATAGATCATCCATATGTTGCTATTGGGATGTCCCTTAGATCATGTGAACTTGTTGTATACGGACCCCACATTAAATACAGAATGGTTGAGGGTCCACAGATCAGTAATGGAGTGGATTGATCCCATCCAGTTGGAATTAAATATTGGTCGATCAACATTTTATTCTCCAGAATTGGCTGACAAAACTGGGTTTGTTTTGTGGAGTTTTGTCCGTCTTCCCTTTCTTTTCCTTTCCTTGGTTTGGAAGCTAGCTCAGCTTATCAAAATCATGAATTTTTTCCTTTCCTTGAAAATAATTTTGCGGAAATGAAATATTGTTTGCAAGCCAAAGCCATCCAGTGAAATTTTCCTGTCACCGGATGATACTATGAATTATAAGGTTATAACAACATGAAAAATCAATCCCTTATTCTGCAGGCCAATGGTCAAGTTGAAGAAATCAACAAGTTTAACTACTATAACCCCGACGGATGATAGGGATTCAGAATCAAAGGCCTTTTAATTTTTTTTTTCAGCATTATGGGCCTTTTTAATGTCAGTTAAATCTACTACAGGCCCCCCCCCCCCCCACCATTAAATAAGAATGGTTGAGGGGGTCCTGAATCCATTGTCAGTCGTTGATCTACGCATCGTTAGGTCGACCGTCGATCTAAGCACCTTCTTTATTCTCCAAGTGTGAAAGCAGCAAAAACTTAGGTTTAGTGCTTTTTGTGGGTTTTGTCCGCTGCTTCCCTTTCTTTTTTCACCATGGTTTTAGGAAACACAACTCAACATCAAAATCATGAATTTTATTTTCTTTTTCTTGAAAATAATTTGCAGAAATGAAATATTATTTGCAAGCCAAAATACATCCAGAGTGAACATTTTCCAGTCACCAGATGAACCTATGAATTATAAGGTTATAACAACATGAAAAATCAATCCCTTATTATTCACAGGCCAATGGCCAAGTTGAAGAAATCAACAAAGTTTTAACTACTATGCTTCGACGGATGATAGGGATTTACAAGTCAAGCTGGCACACAATTCTTTTTTCAGCATTATGGGCCTTTTTAATGTCAGTTAAATCTACTACAGGGTTCACACCTTTGCAATTAGTGTATGGTATCGAAGTCATTTTTCTGATTGAATGTGAAATCCCATATTTGAAACTAGTTGTAAAACTTCTCCCCAACACCACAGTTGAAGAAGAACGTCTCTTGTATTTAATGCAATTAGACAAGACTCATCGTGATGTTGCATTAGTAATAGAGTCCGAGAAGAAACGTGTCAAGTTTCAATATGAAAAACATGTTAAACCTCATTTTTATTTTTTTTCTGAAGGCGATTTCAGTCTTCTGTATGACCAAGATTGTGATTTGTTGGGGGCATGTAAATTCAAACCCATGTGGTGTGGCCCTTATATCATTAAACGAGTGTTAGGGAAAGGGGCTTACAAGATGATTTATTACGATGGAATTCCTTTGGTTGAATCCAAAAATGGGCATTACCTAAAGAAGTACTATGATTAAAATATTTTTGCATGAGTGATTTGTACTTTAATGTATCATACTCTAGTGTGCTTTTTGTCATTTCTTTTTCTTCCCTCAAACTGCTTACCTTGCCTTGTCCTCGGTTTCTAGATGTCAGTGTTCTCGCTACTCTATATTGGATTTGTTGATGGTTCTAGTCACAATACTCAAAATCTAGTGTTTGTTGCATGGGAAATATATGTGCCTACAGACGAGTTGATCAGTCTACACGGTATTTTCCTTGGTCATGAAACTAATAATATTTTGGAATATAGTGCGGTTATTGGGTTATTAACTGATGCCATTTCATTTGGCATTTGTCATCTAATTGTACGCCTTGATTATAAACTCATGGTGCTGCAATTAAGAAACTTTTATTCCCTCCGAATTCCTACACTATTATGGGTATACTTGAGAATTCACCTCTTGGAAAGAAATTTTGATTACATTGAATATCAGCATATTCCTAGATATCTAAACACATTAATAGATGCATTAGAAAATTATGTTTTAGATAGAAATTTGTGCCATTTATAAATCCAAACACACACATAAAGACAAGTAAGAAAGTATAAGTTTTGTATTATAACATCAAAAGTTACAAAAAAGTGTGTCCTGAGACCAAAATGTTGAAGCACATAGCTTCATATATACATATGCATCATGGATGTTTCTCATGATAACAAACCACTTCCTGTGATACATGATGGATTAGTCAACCAATGGATGCTAAAATGCCAATAGTATGGCATTGGTAATGTCGATGTAGCTCATCCATAGTGATGTCATGGATATCCATAGTCAACCCCTTGAGTTTGTGTTCGATCTCCTCGAGATCCTCAGCTGCTACCCCTCAAACTGCGACTATGCCTATCTCTCCATGCCTTTGGATAAGAGATGATCCTAGAGGCCTAAAAGGCACCACATCTACATTTTGAGAGCTCTTGATTAGTCTTGAATACATAACACAAAAAATTCATAATTAAAATACCAAAAACAACATATAATGAAAAAGTTTTTTTTACCTATCTCTCCCCAGTGTGAACCATCGGGTAGTGCCAATTTGGGATCACCATGGAAATTCATCCTGGAATATGCATAATCCTTGATCATGATGATTTGATCTCTCAACCACTGGAAGAATACATGAACATATGTAACGGTTGTCATACCACCATGGCGTGCCATCAAGTCTACCCATCTCTTCATATTAGGATCCTGTGGATTGGGTACACCCCAATCCACATACTTTAGGCACAAAACTGGGACCCTCTCTAGGAAAAGGGATACCAAAATGGATCCATATCCAAATTGTTTCAATCCACCAGTCCTGCACTTTCTTAATTGTTTCTTCATATTTTTGAGGAGGCCCTCACACCAGTTGAAAACTCGGGGCTCCATGCACTCGATAACATACTGAAAATGGCTCTGCAAGGCCATGTGTGGAGCTACACTCCCTTCCACATGAGTAATAGTATAGAGAATGGTCCTCAAAGATAGATCCTCAACATCCTTTATGGAAACCTTGCCACTATGTTTCTCTGTACCAGTTGCACAGTGATGTTCTACATAATAATCCATTGGTTCACCTCCTCCTCTTTTCCCCGATAGTGACACCCAAGACCCACGATGAGATAATCCAGTCAAAAAATAGATGTCATCAATCTCTAGAGTGAGTGTATGAACCCCGACATGAAAGGCTTGTTTGTTTACATACCACATTTGGACCGAGTGATCCAATAGAACTAATTGGGCCCTCATGCCCTGCACTTTAAAAAAATTAAGCAAGCCGCACTCCTAGAGTGCCATGACAGTGGTGGGACCATTATCAGTAATGTAATATTCCTCTTCATGCTCTCTTTCCCACCATTTGAGCATGATGAATGGAACTTCTGCCAAACAACAATTAAAGATGAATTAGTTCATTAGAAATCCAAAATTGGGAGTTTCCCTAGTTCTTTCTCTCTTCTTTTTTTTGAGTTGTGGTCGTCGCAGGGGCCAATTTTACCACAGTGAAATGTCTTCGCACCCTAGCAGTGAACCCTCTTTAACGATCCTAGATCATCACAGTGCCCGATATGGAGAGCCTGCGACAATCTGGAGGCACTCTCTCCTTTGAAAATTCACCCATAAACTCAAAATTTAACCATTAAAACTAAAAAAAAAATCTATAGAAAGAGAGAGAAGAGGAAGAGCACCTACCTCAAGGAAATGGCTCGAGAAATATTCCATGGAGCACTCCAAAATTGTCAATTGAATATTAGAGGAAAATGAGGGGCTTTGGCACTAGTTTGGTGAAAATACAAATGCAATGGTAAAATGAACTTGTTTTCACCTATTTAACCTATTTTTACCATTTTTAAATTAAAAATAAATTACTTTTTTAATATTTTGCACCTATGTTAAAAACCTAATGAACTTTTCAAAGTGTCAATATTGCAGGATAGAGGTCTGGCGACTGGAATTTTGATATGGATCACCTATTTTTTGGTTGTTTTTGCGTGTTTTTTCAAACTCATATAATGTATATATGCTTTTAGGCTTTTTCAGTAAAAAACACCGAGCATGGTATTTATTATTTATCATGCTCGTAAAACTATGAGAATGAAATCGAGTAAAATTTTATCACTTTTTTGGACTCATAATGGAAATACAAAAAACGAACCCCCCTGGAGTCCCCTTTAATATTTTTTCAAACTCCCTAAACATGAAAATATAGCCGAGCGACTTGTTGAGGGGTCCTAAATCGCTTTAACTCAATAGCAGGAACCAAACCTGCCACAGAGGCCCAATTAGACTCTGCAGCATTTAATGGTGGAATGGTTCTCCAAATCTTGTGATCCGACCAATTTATCGATGGGATTTATGTATTTATTGACATTATATCTTCTTATGAAAGTTCCTCCTTCAATTTAAACGATCTCTTTTTGTATTTTCTCTTATTAGATTGGTCTGATTAGAAGATGTGTGATGGTATAAACAAGCTGATAAAAGGAGGGGTTCTTAACTATTGATGAAGGCCGAGCTTGGGATAAACCTAGTGCTCAAGCATGAAGACAAAGATATTCACACATGTGACAAGACTAGTACCAATACATTAACTTGTTGTTATTTCAATTATTGACTGAGATGCAATTATCGAAAGAAAACATACATGCAATAAAAGGATGGCAAGAAAAATAGTTTCCTTAGCTCTAGCATTAATCACACTTTAACACAATGATTTTCTTTCATCATCAAAGACAATAAATACAAAAATATGGAAATAGATAACTTATCAATAGATTCAGAAACTCTTACTTATTACAACATCCATTCATGAAATAAAGTTGGAAGTAATTCCTCCTCAAATCCAATCACACAATTCCTTTGATGAAAAAAACAAGTTTGTCTCCAGTCCTAAACAAGACTTCTCAATTAAGGTAGTTTGCAAATAGTTCTTTACAATTCCAAAAATGAGGGTATTTGCTAAAACCATCGAACTTTACTAAAAGGTAAATCCTCTTATTTATAACGAATGATTAACTAAAAATAACTATAAAAAATGCAAGCTAAGTAAAAACAAACATCGCCACATGGCGCTTCCATCTCTTTGTCTTTTAAGAATCATCAAATAGTTTCACTAAAGTGGATGACTCTTCTCATACTCTGACCATTTGATGAAGATTTCCTCGGAAATTTTATCATATGGGAACCTGTGTTGGTCCATCGGGACCAAAAGGATTTATTTTACTTCTACTGCCAGTGCTTGATACTTGACTATTTTGACACTTAACCGCTGCAATACTGCTCGAGCCTTGATCAGATGCTCCATGAGCTACTATACTTGACTAGGCACCATGCTCACCACCTTTTCTAACTCTGTAGCTCATGTCGATTCTTGTTCTACATGTTTCTTGACTATCTCATGCAAGTCGACAAAGTCTTCGGGTGAGTCGAATTCTAAGAGGCCGATGTCTTTCATCTCTCGATTAATATTTACCCAACTCCTATCGCAATCGACCCATTTTTCCTGAATATCCCACTGAGGTTCCTGGGCCATTGCCACCCAGTATTAGTCCTCTTTCCTGATCCAATCTATGTTGTTGTCCCTCAACACCCGAATGCCATGCTCTTCAGTGTCTCATCCCTTTTGAACCGTGTTTATGTAATCGATCCTTTCCACTACTTGGTGAGCCTTCGCATACCACCTTTCCATGTCCTTCGAAGTCTCTAGCACCATAATGGTGTCTTCTTGGAAGTCAACTATTACTGTAGTGAAAATGATGAAGTTCATTCATGAATTTATCATAGGCATCTTGGAACTCACTTCTCAAAAACACCATGGCTTCTATGGAGTCCTGATAGTATCATGAAAAATGGCCTAGATGCTCCAACTCCTTAAGTGTAATTGCCAACTCCTTTTCATATCTACTTTTTCTATCCAAGGTGGCATCTGTGATAGCCATCCATGTGCCAATAAGTTTAGACGTCTTGGTGTGTTCTATGCTAAGAAGTTTTTCCTTTGTGGTGATGAGAATCAAACTAGCCAATGTAAGCCTCCTTTTCTTAGTGGTTCTCTTCATGATGGATTTTCTCTTTCAGTCATAGGCGATTGCTTGTATATTTATGACCTCATCAACAAGTTCGAGGATTTATTTCTCGCCCCAAGTTAGAGTATTTCCCAGGCTCCTGACTGTGTGTATCTGTTTGAGGTTGGGTTCATGAACCTCTTCCATATGTCTCGATGGATCGAATTACTTTTGTTTCTCATCAGCTAGTAAGGTATCAGCCAAAACTGAGGAACCAGGGGCAGGTTCGGTACTTACTTGACAATCGACTATTGAAATGTCGATTTCTTGTTGTGGAATTTACTCTTTCTGGCCGCCTGATCCTAGTTCATCCCCCGAGCTATCCATTGGGGTTCACGGCACGTCGAGTAGCTCAGTGTCTAAGGTGATTTTGACCTCATTCTTTCTCTGCGGAAGGCTATGAATTGGAGCATTGGGACCTAGGGTAGATGCTCTCTCAGGTTATTTCTCCTCTATAATCTGCACTGGATTCATTAAGTACACCTATGAAATCTCCCCATCATAGATGGTTATCAAGTTGAACAAGGGATTTGGTACACTTGTTCTTCCTAATGTCCTCACTATCTCAAGATGGGTTGAAATTTACCCTAGTGATCTAATCTGTGGTGGTGGAACTTCAGAGTTTTCTAGGCCAGTGATTTCTTCAAGTTGTATTGGCTCTAGGCCACTTAGCTCTCCTTGGACTTCAATTGGGTCATCAGTGGGAATCCTCATCATTTCTACTAGACCATGGTCATTTTGCAACTGATCAATGATTCTTTGTGCCCCTTCTAGCAAGAGTAATCCCCTTCTCTATGCCTCTGTGGTCTATGACACTTTGATTTCTTCCCTGGATTTGAGGGCCTCTTGAGTTGACTGCTCCATTGTCTCCACCTGTTCATCCATGCACATGCCCTTGAACCTGGTCATATTTGGGTTGGTCATTCTTTGTACTACCTCGTCACATTCCTCAATGCACTCTGTGAAAATTTCATCGTCAAACTTATCATGAGTGTAATTCCAACATGATGATACCTGTGAAGCATGTTAGAGGACTAAGCATTTAGGGTCGTTCTTTTGGAATCGACCTATCGAGAACCTAAATTCAAATTGGATCAGCCCTTCTTGTTTGGCTTGTGCAGTGTCATTTACCAGATAAAACCCCACATGGAAATTGTAGGGTATGAAAGCCTGCTTCTTGTCCTTGACTAATGTGGTGTTATAGCCCTGCAGGATAGTTTGATAACAAATTTCTCCCACAATGAGGTCGTTTGAGACATGAACGGGTAGTAGATGTGGTGCTCTGATGGCCCTGAACACTCTGATATAGGTTGAGTGTTCATCTAAATACTGGTGACCCACTTTTGTTACCATTTTCCTGGTTGCTGTGGATAATATTGGGCATTCCCTTTTAAATATAATAAAATGAATACGAGCGATGAATTCATCGCAAATGAGTGAGTAGGATTTTTTTTACCTTTTCTCCCAGAGTATGATGAAATAAATTTGAACAGGGAGCTCTGCAACATGCCATGTTAGATTCATGCCGGAGAAGAAATTTCATGCACAGATAACATCGAGAAAGTACAATGACATGTGGAAATAATGTTCTTCCCCTTCTTTCGGCATCTAATCCTGTTGTACACAGATTCTCAATTGTTTGGAAATTATCACTCCCTAGTTGAAACTACTTCTGAAAATTGCCACTGTGTATGCCAAGGGAATCCATGCTTCCGAAAACTTGGGGCACTCCTTCTCTCCATACAGTCGACAGATGAGAGCCATCAAATAGATGTATGGCTCCCTCATGTTAATCGTCCCATACCATCCATTGCTCCATTTGGTAAACTTGTTGTCATCCTTCCACCATGAGGCCATCAACCAGTTGGTGTCATGGAATTCATAGAACTTCACCACGAAGTCTCTGTTTAGTCGCTCCTCTGGGTCTCTGATTTTGTAGTACTTTTGGAACTCTTTCAGGATGAAAAATATGACACACCCGCCATTCTCATCGTTGATCAAGCACTTTTTCCCATCTGTAAGGTCAATTAGCCACGTCAAAACCTCTATGAAAGGGAAAACTGGGGTTCTGCTAGATACCATGTGTAAATATGACTGTCAGATGTTTGGGAACACCTAGTCATCGAGCTTCCTTATGTCTGATTTGTTGTGTGGGATACACTCCAGGTATTCTTCCTAGCTGATTCTTTTGAAAATTTCCCCCCACTATGGGAGAATTACTTTGGATCTGGTGCTTTCTTCTATATCACTGAATACCGAAGGATGGAAAAAGGATTTCTTAGTTGATGTTTTAATGACAGGATCCACCCTTGGACCGTACTCCAACTACCTCATAGTCCCCGGAGAATAACCTTCACTTGTTTCGACTTATTTTAGATTGGGTGCTATCGGACCATTTTACCTACAACTAAAACATAGTTATAATCCATGTAAGATATCATATGTATATATATAAACCACGATCGCTGAATTGAGAAACTTGAACACATACCTCTGCAGCTTGTTTAACCTGGTTTTGATAATCTAAGGATCAACATAGTCTTGAGATGCTCTCTTTGCTCCTTCAGATGCTCTGGAATTCAAACTTGTGTGCATAATGAATTTGTTCAAAATCGTTCTATAGATTTAAACAGGGATGAACTTACCTTGTCACATCAACCATTCAATTTGGGTTATGAGTGTAGTTTCATTAAATATTCTACCAGATCTTCAAAGATGTTTAAAATCAAATTCATCACAGGTTGACTGTATGGGTGTGGGTTGTAATGTGGCCTATCAACAGTTTCAAATTGTGGTTTTTAAATCAGTGCATGAGATAGAAACAAATGCGAGATGAAGCATTAACTGGTTTATTAAATGTTAGAATCCAATTGTATCTTATGCTAGAAACATCCCATCGTTTCACTAGTCTAGTTGGTGAGTCGGGGGTCAGGATTTTGCTTCGAACACTTTTTGTTGATATCTTCTTGCAACAGCTCTGACGTTGATCGATATTTCCATACAAAGTCAACATGGAAAAGATGACTAGGAGGTGTGACTAGGACCCACGGAACCTTAATATGACTCGGGATGAAACTAGGTCGTATGAAACCCTTACATGATAAAGACACATGGCACTCGAGACCAGTGACTTCATTTACTTGTGTTAATCGGAATCAGGATGTTCTTTAAGCTATACGTTCTAAAACCCAATCCCATCTTTTTGATGCAGAAAAGTATCAAGGATCGACAATCGACGATAAACCTACCAAAGTGCTCTCGGATCGACTCTCTCGAAAATTCCTGCAACCAAAAGTGTATCGAGGATCAAATATCAACGATATGTTTGTCACAGAAAAAAATAATTCTTTTAACCTTTCTAGATTTCCCCCACCCTGATAAAGCGAATTGATCATCAGTTATCGGTGATTTCTTTATGACCTTTGTTAATGTCTATCCTTCCTGTATTTTTCTGATGCCGAAGGGGATCAACTATCTCCTGAATTTTCCTAGAGAATATCTTACACAAACCAACTCTACCTTCTACCGAAGCCAATGATGCATCGACAATCAACAATTAGTGTAAATGTGTGGCCACTTTACCTACTTGAAGTTTCCCGACGCCAAACATAAGCACATTAGGTGCAATGTTAGTTGTCGATTCTTATCTCGGATGTCAAGTTCTTTTAGACACAAGGTTTCATAAGTTCAAACAAACCTGAATTTATTGATAAGAGTCATGAAAAAAAAATAGACATAAACCATTCCCCAAAGTGAAATCCATTTAGATAGTAAAAGAAAACAAGTGGTACCCAAAAAGTGATAAAATTTCATAAGGCTTTTAGGGTGTGTTGAGCACTCAACAAATGGAGACTTATTGGGAAAAAATCGAATATTTGTTCCTTCCTTGGGCTTATCTAATGCAGAAGCTGGTTAAGAACCTAATTGGTTTTGTTTTCATTAGAGTCTCTTCTATCCTTGCGTTTAAAATTCCCTCGATTCTTGAATCAAGGCCCACCTATGGGGTTTCAACCTTTATGCCACCTTCATTCCCTTTGACCATAACCCATGCCCCCTTGTGACAAGAACTAAGTAAAACATTCACTGGAATGAGGCCTTTTAGTTACCATCATTCATTTTCTCTAGTGTCTCTCCACTGCCGGCGAGCGTCCATAGCCCCAGCGGAGTCACCCCGATGTCATAGACCTTGCTCCAATGCTAGTGAGATTCCATAGCCCTGACGGAGTTATCTACATACCCTCCTCTACTTCTTTCTCATTTGATATAATTGATCTATTTTCGACAGAGATGCCCTAAGTGAGTGGGAGAGGAAGACATATGTCATATGCAAGATGAGATGGTTAAGATGAAAATTTTTCTAGATTTTTCTTGAGGCACATGTGGTCCTTTCCAACTTACCATATTTCCCTTTAGGTTTTACCAGACCACTAGAAAAACACGTCATCACTTGCCAAAGTTGTTTATTTGCAAAGGTTAGATACATAACTCTTTAAGAAAATCACAGTTTGCCCAACATTTCTTGTGTTGCATGTAAGAATGAGTCAGGAACAGATTTTTCTACGTCGCATTGATTAAGGTCAACCGATGCCTTGACGAACACAAATTTAATGCACAAAAATACCACAAAAAGAAAAATAGAAATAAAGGACTCTGCAATCATCCTACCTAAAACTAAAATAACATGAAAAGACACACATTTTTTGTTTTTAAACAGAAATATTGTTTTAGGGTGTGGCCATTCACCGAGAGGGTGTCAAGTTCCCCCCTCGGATTTTGCAACTGATATGTGCTTTCCCCAAGATTCTTGTCTACCTAAAACGTTTTGAGCCATAGATTCTGAAACTTTGAATGTTTTCCCTTTGGTTCATTTTCCCTATCCCATTTCAGGACTAAGTCTCCTACTTCAAAATTCTTCTCTTTGTTCTTGTGCTTGTCAAACCACCTTTTAACTATCTGTTGATGAGCGATGAAATTTGATTTTTCTTTCTCCCTTTCTTCTTCCAGCATGAGGAGGGTATCAATCCTTTGTCGAATAACCGATGAGGGTTGTCCTCTAGAACACTGAGCAAGCTGAAGAGATGGAAGATATAGATCGTTCGGGAGAATGGATTCTTGTCCGTATACCAGAAAGTATAGGGAGTTCCCCATAGATTCCTTTGGTGTTACTATATCATCTCATAAGGAATTATGAAGTGAAATATGCCAATTCCTCTTATTTTATACAACTATTTTCTTCAATATCCTCACTAGGTTCTTATTGGTTGATTTTGCCACTCCATTCCCCTATGGATAGTAGTTTGCAGAGTATCTGATTATGATTCCTTTGTCTAGAGAAAAATATGTTAATAGGGTGGAATAAAAGTATGTGGAATTATCAAAAAGAAGGATAGAAGGCATACCGAACCTTATGATCAGTTGTTGTTCTATGAATTGGATTACCACCTTTTCATTTACATGAGTGAGAGGGATGGCCTCTGCCCATTTCGTGAAATAGTTCATAGCGATCAGTATGTATCTATGTTGTTTTGAATAACTCGAGGTAATATCTCCTATGACATTTAGCCCCCATTTCTCGAATGGTATGGATATGGCCACAGTTTGGAGTGGGACAACTACTCTCTTTTCCCTCCCCGTGCTCATTTGACAAGTTTTACATTTTCTAGCATATGTGTGAGCATCTCTAAACAGAGTAGGACAATAATAGTTGGCTCTCAGTATCTTGTGAGTGGTGGTATTCCATGAAAAGTGTCCACCTACAGGACCATCATCGAGCTCCTTCAGAACCTTGTTTGTGTCTTTATGTTTGAGACATCTCAAAAGTACCTCATCATAATTCACGCAGAAGAGCACTGAATTTATGAGGCGATATTGTGATGATTTTAGTATGAGAGCTCCCCTTTCCTTAGGTTTTAGGTTTCTTAGGCAAGTCCTGTGATGCAATAAATAAGTTAGTTTACCATACCAAGACTCCTTCTCTGGGGGAACATATAAAGCTTCACTACACCATAACGCCAATTAATTTTCCCACTTGGAGTCTTCATTTACTTGGTCTTGGGCTTCAACAACCAGTTTACACAATCCCTATCCCTTAACGAGTTTGGTAGGTTTTATATCTAGATCAAATTCTTGGACAACTACCATCCAATTTCCTCTTCATTCCCCCATCTCATGTTGAGTGAATAGGGATCGTACTGCGGGATGAGGCACAATGACTTTGGTGTTATTTTTTAAGATGTAAGACCTGAAATGCTTCACTACTTTGTATACCATATAATCTTGTTTGTCTATAGCAGGGTAATTCAGTTCGACCACTTTCATATTAGTGCTCATAAATGGGACCGGTGCCTCATTTTTTTCATCATCCTTTTGAGTTAATACTGCAGCTAAATATTGGTCGGAGGAAAAAGTATAGAGGAAAAAATATTTGCTAAAGTCAGGACTTCACAACACTGGATCTTGAGATATTGTAGTCTTAATATTGCTAAAATATTTTTTTCATTCATCATCTCACTTAAATTCAACATCCTTGCGGATCATTTTTTGTAAGGGTTTGATAGTTTCAGTGAAATCAGGGGTGAACTTCCTCACAAAATTGATTTTTCCAAAGAAGGATTGCATAGCCTTTTTGTTGTGGGGTAAGGGAAGTTGAGCTATTTCCTTAATTCATTCCAGGTCTATGTGAATTCCTACTTGAGATATAATATAACCTAGTACTTTTCCTTCCTCAACACCAAAGGTAGTTTTCTTAGGGTTTAAAGATATATTGTATTTTCTACACCTTTCAAAAATCCAGGTTAGATGTTGGATGTGATATTCTCTATTATTTGAATACATAGTTACGTCATCCAAATATACTACTACACACTTGTTGATCGATCCCTGAAAATATACGTCCTTGGCCCTATAAAAGGTTTCCCCTACATTAATTAACCCAAAGGGAATGCGTTTATAAGCAAAGGTTCCCCACTTGGTTCAGAAGGTAGTTTTCAATCGGTCTTCCTCTGAAACTAGAACCTAGTTTTAACTTGAAAAACCATCTAGCAAGGAGAAAATCTCAGAACTAGACACAGCATGCAAGAGTTGTTCCATTGGTGGGATTGGGTAATTATCCTTTTCTGATGCTTTGTTGAGGTTTCTAAAATCCACACATAGGCAGATCTCCCCATAATTTTTCCTAACAGGAACCAAATTTTCTACTTATGCAGAGTGTATAACCTAAAAGATAATTTGAGCATCTAGTAATTTCTTTAACTGATGGCACATGAGGGGTTCCATATATGGGTGGTACTTTCGGAGCTTCTGTTGGAAGGTTTTTACTCCATGTTTTAACGGGATTGTGCGTTGAATAATACGAGTGTCATAATTCTTTAGATCTCGGTAGGACCACGCAAAAACATATTGATATTCCCTAAAAAGTTTGAGATAGGATTTCCTTTCTTCTTTAGACACTGTCTTGCCTAGATTTATATTCTTAGGGTTTTCCGGGGTTCCTAGATTTACAGTCTCATGCATGGGACACAAGCTCCCTGTATTTGTGTTTTTTGACCCTTTAAATATTTCCCTTAAGTCAAAGAGGTTCTCCAAATTGGCTACCCCTTTCGGTATCATGTGAAACTTTGGTTTTTTACTAGAGTGATTTGTTTCACCTCTTTGTTCATGGGAATTGATTTCTACTGATTTCTCTTATAATATTTCATCGTCAATAATCAGGTATTTAAACTTTTCCTGATTGGTTAGGAATTTTATAATCTTTTCATCTCCTTTGAAGACCTTCCAATTAGAAATATTGTTGGTCACTAATGGTTTGTAGAGTAGTTCCACAATGAACCTAGAGGCTTCATAGTCTTCTAAAGGGGATATCCTCGAGGCAGCAGTGGCCAGGGAATCAACAAGAGTATTCTTTGTTCTGGGAATCACGGTAAATTTGAAGGCTTCAAAATGTTCTATTAGCCCGTGCACTTCTTGTTGATAATTCCTCAGGTGGGAAGAGTTGCAATGTATAGTATTCTTTACTTGCCTAATGATAATTTCCGAGTTTCCGAAAACATTTAGTTCTTTAACATTTAATTCTATGTATTTCTTTAGTCCTTGCACTAAAGATTCATACTCGAAAGTATTATTAGTGCATTCAAATTCTAGTCTGCAGGACAATAAATTATGGTTACCTATTGGATCATTGAGGATACATCTCACTCTCGACCCTTCCTGTGATTTAGACCCATCAAAGTACAGGGTCCAAACTTCTAAACAAGAATCATTAGCTTTTCCATGCCTACTAACTTCCTCGTCTCTACCTATTTTGTCTGTGGTTTACAATAGAGGTTCTTGACAGAAGAGGGTTTCTTCCGCTACTACCAGTAGATTTATTTGAAAAATCATTTCGGAGCTTTGAGTAAGAGGCACATTAGATGAGAGAGGGGAGAAATTACTGAAATTGAAATCGCAGGAGTAGTTTCCTAGCACGGGTAAATTTGTCGATAAGAGTTCGTTGAGGGATTCTAAATCGGTGATATCATTTTTGAGATACCTTTCCCTATCAATCATAATAATGTTTTCATGTCCTTTTAATGGAAACCAGATCTGAGCCCAATCCATGATAAAGTATCCATTCAACTTCTCGGACCAATCTTGACTAAGTAGCAGCCCATAAGCTTGTGGTATATCCACTATAGTGATGTCAATCACTTGAACAAATTTTGGGTATGTAGCCATTCTAATCATGACATTCTTGAGTTCTCCAATGACTTTCACCTGATTTATGTCTAGTTGTATAATGTGTTTATCACTTTTGGGAGGGACTGTGTTTAATTTCTTACAAATAGATAATCTCATGACATTAGAGGATGCCCCTGAATCGACTAAACAATTATGGAGGTTTATGTTGAAGAATTCAAATGTTAAGAGGAACAGTGGGACAAAATGATTTCCTTTCTTATATACAAAGCAAGCATGCACATTTGGTTTATTGTTTAGGTCTATGGGAGATGAGTTTTCCCCTTGGTCAGTGCTTGTTATAGGGGTTTCTACTAACTTCAAGTCTGGTAGCAAAAATTCCCTTTTCTGGGAAATTCTACACATGTCCATGACCGACACATTAGCCTTCAATATTTTTAAATATTCTACTATGTTGTAGTCCATCTTATGTGACTCCCGTGTATGGATATTTATAGGGCCCTTTTGGGAGACAAAAGTTGTTTTCGGGTGATCGACTATTTGTTTTCCTCTCAATGTTTGGGCCATGGTAAGGTCATTTGAGACTGGCTAACCCCTACTTTTCATTTTCATAGCCAATACCTCAGCAAGTGGTTCTTGAACCTAAAATATATCATCAAAAGGCATTGGCAAGTCAGGATCCCACAACAACATGGATGTTTCTTCCGGTGGGTCAACTTCTTCTTGATTGCAATATTCATTGTTGATCCGCTTGATTGTTCGGTAAGGGAAACTTCGTCTAGGAACTGATTGGCCATCAAATTCAAGGCATGCACCCATTGTGGACAATCTTTTTTGGAATGTGTCTCTTGATGGTAGGTACAGAAAGAGTCAAATGCTACCACAGATGATTTTAAGTATGTAAATTTATTTTAAAATGTAGAAACCTTGGCGAATCTTGCCAATCCTTCATATGCCAACTTTAAAATGTTGGGCGATTTTTTTTTTTAAATATTCAAATTTCTAAGGATTTTATATAGTCTCACATCTTTTTGAAACTTCGTCCAACTAGTTATGGACCCTATAGGAAAGTTAAAATACCACGTGGAGGTTGAATTCTCAAAGGTATAGGGGAAAATTCTACATACTACATCTTCATGTTGGACATTCATGAGTCTAATAGCTAGTATGAACTTTTTAATATGGTCTTCAGGCAATCCTGAGGTTTCAGGGTCAAATTTAGGGAGTAACTTTTTTGGATGTCGGGGGAAGTTATGTACTTGTCCATGGATTTCCATAGCATCTCTGGCCAACCAAGGTTGATTATTTTGAGGTGGGTTTCCCCTTTCTTCATTATGATCATTGTTATCCTCCATCTCATCCGACCCCAAAGCTGAGAAATCTGAGTTAAACCCTTCCTCGTCAGATTCAAAATCGTTGGGCTTAGAGTAGTTACCAGCTAGTGTTTCGAGAATCAGATTAAGGGGATGTTCGATCTCGGAGAGGTAAAACCCTATCAGGTCTTCTACTGTGTGAACAAAAACTTGGTTGGGGGTGTCGACCAATGGTCTTCTTACTTTTTTTCTACGGGGATGTAACAAAGCTAAGGGTAATGATCCAATTTTCTGGGTGTAATCTTTTGTGATTCTTCTAAACTAGTTCAACTCCTCATGGGAAGAGCGTAAGGTATTTCAGGGAACAAATTTTCTTCCTCTTTATGGGGTGAGTTACTCATTTCAGGAGTACTCAGTGTATGTGGGTTGTCTTGAGAATGACTAGCCATGCATGTGAGTTGTTTTGAATCTATAGGTTGGGTGAAATATTATATCAGAAATATTGTTAGCCATTCATTCAACCTGCCCCCCTTCTAGTGCCAATTCTATTGAGGGGTCCTAAACCCCTTTAACTCAAAAACAAGAACCAAACCCGCCACGGAGGCCCAATTAGACTATGCATAGTTTAATGGTGGAATGGTTCTCCAGATCTTGCGATCCGACCGATTTATCGATGTGATTTACGTAGTGATTGACAATATATCTTCTTATGAAAGTTCCTCCTTCATTTTAAACGTTCTCTTTTTGTATTTTCTCTTATTATATGGGTCTGATTAGAAGATGTGTGCTAGTATAAACTAGATGATAAAAGGAGGGGTTCTTAACTACTGAAGAAGGCTAAGCTTGGGATAACCCTAGTGCTCAAGCATGCAGAAAAAGATATTCACACCTGTGACAAGCCTAGTACTAACACATTAAATTTTTGGTATTTCAATTATTGACTGAGATACAATTATCAAAAGAAAACATACATGCAATAAAATGATGGCAATAAAAATAGTTTCCTTAGCTCTAGCATTAATCGCACTTTAACACAATGATTTTCTTTCATCATTAGAGACAAGAAATAAAAAAATATTGAAACAAATAACTTATCAATAGATTCATAAAATATTACTCATTACAACATCCATTCATGAAATAAATTTGGAACTAATTCCTTCTCAAATCCAATCACACAATGCCTTTGATGAAAAATAGAAGTTTGTCTCCGGTCCTAAACAAGACTTCTTAATTAAGGTAGTTCAAAAATAGTTCTTTACAATTCCAAAAATGAGGGTCTTTGCTAAAACCATGGACCTTTACTAAAATGTCAATCCTCTTATTTATAAATAATCATTAACTAAAAATGGCTATCAAAAGTGCAAGCTAAGTAAAACAAAACATCGCCACAAGGTGCTTCCATCTCTCTGTCTTCTAAGAATCATCAAATAGTTTCATTGAAGTGGATGACTCTTCTCATACTCTGACCATTTGAAAAAGAGTTCCTCGCATGTGTTGGCATACGGGAACCTATGTTGGTCCATAGGGGCCTAAATGATTTCTTTTACTTCTACTAACTGTGCTCGATACTTGACTATTTTGACACTTAAACGCTACAATACTGCTCAAGCCTTGATCGGATGCTCGATGAACTATTGTACTTGTCTTGTTTCCATGCTCACCACCTTTTCTATCTCTGCAGTCCATGTCGAGTCTTGTTATACATTTTTCTTTAGTATTTCATGCAAGTCGACAAAGTATTCGGGTGAGCCGAATTCTAGGAGGTGGATGTCTTCCATCTCTTGATTAATATTTACCCAGATCCTATCACAATTGACCCATTTTTCCTGAATCTCTCGCTGAGGTTCCTGGGCCATTTTCATCCAGTATTTGACTACTTTCTTGATCTGATCTATGTTGTTGTCCCTTAGCACCTGAATGCCATTCTCTTCGGCATCTCATCCCTTTTGAACCACGCTGATGTAATCGATCCTTTCCACTACTTGGTGAGCCTTCTCATACCACCTTTCCATGTCCTTGCAGGTCGCTAGAGCCATAAGGGTGTATTCTTGGAAGTCAGTTATTTCTGCAGTGAAAAGGTTTTGTTCGTTCATGAATTTGTCATAGGCATCTTGGGACTCACTTCTAAAAACCACCGTGGCTTGTGTGGAGTCCTGATAATATGTTTCCAAATGGTGCAGATGATCCAAATCCTTAAGTGTAATGACCAGGACCTTTTCATCTCTTCTTTCTCTATCCCAGGTGGAATTCATGATAGCCATCCCTCTGTCGATAATTTCAGACGTCTTGGTGTGTTTTTTCTAAGAATTTTTTCCTTTGTAGTGATGAGAATAGAACTATCCAATGTAAGACTCCTTTTCTTACTGGTTCTTTTCATGATGGATTTTCTCTTTCGTTCATAGGCGATTGATTGTATATCAACGACCTCATCAATAGGTTCAACGATTTGTTTCTCTCGCCAAGTTAGAGTATTTCCCATGCTCTCGACTGTGTGTATTTGTTCTAGGTTGGGTTCCTGAACCTCTTCCATATGTCCCAATGGATCGACTTCCATTTATTTCTCATTGGCTGGTAAGGTATCGACAAAACTAAGGAACCAGCGACAGGTTCAATACTTACTTGAAAATCAATTGTTGAAATGTCGATTTCATGTTGTGGAATTTCCTCTTTCTGGTCACTCGATCCTAGCTCATGCCATGAGCTATACATTGGGGTTCCTAACATGTCAAGTAGCTCAGTGTCTAAGGAATTTTTGACTTCATTCTTACTCTGTGGAAGGCTTTGAATTGGAGTATTAGAACCTGGGGTAAATTCTCTCTCAGATTATTTCTCCTCTGTAATATGCACTGGAGTCACCAGGGACACCTCCAAACTCTCCTCATCATCATAGATGGTTATCAAGTCGAACAAGGGATTTGGTAAACTTTTTCTTCCTGATGTCCTCACTATCTCAGGCTGGGTTGAAATTTCCTCTAGTGATCTAATTTGTGGTGGTGGAACTTCAGGGTTTTCTGTCTCGGTCATTTCTTCAAGTTGTATCAGCTCTCCTGGACCTTCGATTGGGTCATCAATGGGAATCCTCGTCATTTCTACCATATCAGGGTCATTTTGAAATTGATCAACGTTTCTTTGTGCCTCTTCTAGAAAGAGTAATCCCCTTCTATGTGCCTCTGTGGTCTTTGTCGCTTTGATTTCTTCTCTGGCTCTGAGGGCCTCTTGAGCCGACTGCTCTATTGTCTTCACCTGTCCATCCATGCTCATGGCCTTGAACCTGGTCATATTTGGGCTGGCCATTCTCTGTACTACCTCATCCCATTCCTAGGCACAATTTGTGAAAATTTCATCCTTAAACTTATCATGAGTGTAAGGCCAACATGATGATACCTATGAAGCATTTTGGAGGACCGGGCCTTTAGGGTCCTGCTTGGGAAATCAGCCTATCGGGAACCTGAATTCAAGTTGGCTCAACCCTTCTTATTTGGCTTCAACAATGTCCTTTACCAGATAAAACCCCACATGGAAATTGTAGGGTACGAAAGCCTACTTCTTGTCCTTGACTAATGTGGTGTTATAGCCTTTCAGGATAGTTTGATAGCATATTTCTCCCACAATGAGCCAGTCTAGGACATGAGTGAGTAGTATATGTGGTGCTTCGGTGGCGAAGAACACTCTGATATAGGTTGAGTGTTCATCCAAATACCAGGGGCCCACTTTCATTGCCATTTTCTTGGTTGTTGTGGATAATCTTGGGAATTCCCTTTAAATATAATAAAATGAATACGAGCGATGAATTCATCACAAATAAGTGCATAGGATGTTTTGTACCTGTTCTCCCAGAGTATGATGAAATAAATGTGAACAGGGAGCTCCACAACATGCCATCTTAGATTCATGTCGGTGAAGACATTTCTCACATAGATATCATCGAGCAAGTATGAGTCCATGTGGAAAGTGGGGGATTCCCCTTCTTTCATCTTCTGATCCTGTTGTACATAGATGCTCAATTGTTTTGAAATTATCACTCCCCAGTTCAAACTACTTCTGAAAATTGCCACTTTGTATGCCAAGGGAATCCATGCTTCTGATAACTTGGAGTAGTCCTTCTCTCCATAAAATTGGTAGATGAGAGCCATAAAATATATGTATGGATCCCTTAAGTTAACCATCCCATACTAGCCATTTCTCTAATTGGTAAAATTCTTGTCCTCCGTCCACTATGAAGCCATCAACTGGTTGGTGTCATGGAATTCATAGAACTTCACCAAGAATTTTGTGTTTAGATTCTCCTCTGGGTCTCTGATTTTGTAGTACTTATGGATCTCTGTCGGGAGGAATACTTCGACACACCCACCATTCTCATCATTGATCAAGCACTTCTTCCCAGATGTATGGTCTATTAGCCACTTCAAAACCTCTATGTAAGGGAAAATCGAGGTTTTGTTGGCTACCATCTGTAAATATGACTTTCGTATGTTTGAGAACATCTAGTCATCAAGTGCCCTTACGTCTAGGTCATTGTGTGGGATACACTATGGGTATTCTTCCTGACTGATTTTGTTGAAAAGGTTCCCCCACTATGGGAGCATAAACTTGAATCCAATGCTTGCTTCTGTATCACCAAAGACTGAAGGTTGGAAAATGGATTTCTTATTTGATGTTTTAATGACAGGCTTCACCTTGGAAGCATACTCCAACTGCCTTGCAGTCCCCAGAGAAGAACCTTCACCTATTTCAACTTATTTTATCTTGGGTGCTCTCGATGAGCATCTGGTGGTTGGTTTTCTCAGTGACATTTTATTTGCAGCTAGAACATAGTTAGAAACCATGTAAGAGATAAGATGTATATATATATAAAACATGACCACCGAATTGACAAACTTGAACACATACCTTTCCACCTTGTTTAACCTGGTTTTGATAATCTGAGGATCATCATAGTCTTAAGACACTCGCTTTGCTCCTTCATATGCTCTGGAATTCAAACTAAACCCTTACATGATAAAGACACGTGGCACTCGAGACTGGTGACTTCATTTACTCGTGTTAATCAAAATTGGGACTTTCTTTAAGCTATACATTCTAAAACCCGATCCTATCTTGTTGACACTGAAAAGTAGCGAGGATCAATGATCCGTGATAAAACTACCAAAGTTCTCTCGAATCGACTCTCTCGAAAAGTCCTAATGCTGAAAGTGTATCGGGGATCAATAATCGACGATATGTTTGTCACAGATAAAAATGATTGTTTTAACCTTTCTAGATTTCCCCGACCCCAATAAAGGGCATCGTTCATTGGCTATCGGTGATTTATTTACGACCTTTGTCAATGTCTATCCTTTCCGTATTTTTTCGATGCCAAAGGGGATTGACTATCTCCTATATTTTTGTGGCGAATATCTTACGCAAACCAACTCCGCCTTCTACCGAAGCTGACGATGCATCGATGATCGACGATGCATCAACGATCGACAATGTATCGATGATTGACAATTAGTGTAACTATGGGGTCACTTTACCTGCTTGAATTTTCCCAACGCCGAACATAAGCGCGTTAGGTGCAATGTTAGTTGTAGATTCTTAGTTCACATGTCAAGTTATTTTAGACACGAGGTTTCATAAGTTCAAACAAAACTGACTTGATTGACAAGAGTCATGAAAATAAACTAGACATAAACCATTTCCCAAAGTGAAATCCATTTAGATAGTAAAATAAAACAAGTGGTACCCAAAAAGTGATCAAATTTAATAAGGATTTTAGGGTGTGTTGAGCGCTCAATATGACCTTGTTATTTTCACTCTCATAAAATTATTTGAAGAAAATGTCTGATGAGTGGTATATTATCTTTTTTTCGGTCTCGTCAGACTAATTTATAAAAAAGGAACTTTTGGATTTTTTCTTTAAGTGTTTTTCAGACTCTCTAAATATGAAAAACCCCTGAGTTTTCTTTCTTTGGACTCGTAAAAAAAGCATCAAAAGGCCCATATGGGACCAAATCACTCCTTACTAGGGTTCATTAAAAATACTCCAAGGGACTCATTCGAAGGATGAGCTTACATTTCAAGCATATGTTATCCTCCTCAAGATTGTGTAAAAATAAAGAGGTACTCTCCAAAAATGGTGGGGGGAAATTGGGAAAGAAATCTATATGTGTATTTGTATTAGTGGAAGTAAGTCTCTCTTGAACATGACACCTCTCTTCATTAATATATCTGGTTTGAGAAATCCATTTGTCTCTCGTTTGATCATCCACAAGTCTGTATGTTGCGTCCTCCTTGATTCAATGCTACCAAGACAATTGTCGTGTCATTCATATGTTCAAGTGAAGTTAAACCTAAACAAGCATTCTATCGAGTCAACCATCTACAGTACTCAAGATCTTACCATGTTGACCTTCCTTGAGTTAGTTCTGAATCACTTCATACTATGATCTACTTCAAATCTGCTACATATTTTGTGTCATTGATAGGGGATATATTAAGGACCTCCTATGACGAGTCTTTTCCTGTTGAATTCATCTCATTATCCAGGAATTAGACTTAGAAATCATTTAGTACCTTGGAACCTGCATGCATTAATGAAAAGTTTCCTCGTTTTCAAAAGTGGGTTCACATCATTGGCCCCTGATTGGAAAATTCCATCAAATGCTCAACTTCATCTCATTAATTCACATTCGTTGGATTGTACTAGAGTAACTTGGGGGTCATTGACATCAATGGTGATTTCCCTCACTCTTTTTAATGGTATCCATTAATGACCAGTAATCAAGTGGTTTCTACCATGTTTGACTTCGAAATGTATAATCACATGGACAGATTCATACTTCAAGACAATGGAAATGAAGACCCTGTATGTTAAATTTTTAATTAAAATGAAGTACCAAGGCAAGTGTTTCTCTTTCCTAGGCGCCTAAGGGGAGAAATTGTCGAATGTGGGTCTTAGTCAAATTAATTTGTGAGATGCAAATTAAAAGATAACTTTATGATTAAAGTGAGGGTGAGTGAAGAGACACCAAATCTCAGCCACCCATCTGATCTAATTTCAACCGTTAGATTAGAAAACTCCTCACCTTCCCTCATGAGGTTGATTAAGGCAAGTGGGCGCACCCATTCTTGGGTAAGAGAGGAAGAGACTCTTGGTGAGATGCCAAGAGGCTCTTGGTGAGATGCCAAGAGCAAGAGAAGAAGAAGTTTGAGAAATCTTGGTGAGATGCCAAGAGGTTCTTGGTGAGATGCCAAGAACAAAGAAAAAGAAGCAGGAGAAATCTTGGTGAGATGCCAAGAGCAAGAGAAGAAGAAGCAGCAACAGTCTTGTTGAGAGAGAAAGAGACTCTTGGTGAGATGTCAAGAGGTTCTTGGTGAGATGCCAAGAACAAGAAAGTTGTAACATTCTTGTTGAGAGAACAAGAGAGAGCAAGAGAGAGGTCGAGCTGAGAAAAGAGATAGCATTTGCTGAAGGAGAGAATGCATCCCAAAGCAAAGAGAAGTATGGATTTCAGACAGCAAGGAAGAACATGCCGTACCGTATGGATTTGTGGAGGTCATACAGCATGTAATGTGCACAGAAATTGAGGAGGACAACAACTGCAATTTCTGAGAGTATTGGCATGCATTCCAAGGCTACCATACAACATTTGTTGGCACAGAAATTGAGGTAACTGCTGTAATATATTTCTGAGTGTATTTCCGTACAGTCTTTACAATCTTAGCAGAGTTTTGGCATGAATTTTGTGACAGTCCGTACAACATTAATTTTCGTACAGTTGTACGGATTTCTGGTTCAGAAATCGAGGAGCAAAAGCTATAGGAATGTCCAGATAAGTTTGTGTAAATATCTGAAGATGAATATGCTGTAAAAGAATTTCTCAGAAGCTCATAAATAATACAAAGCCCTCTCTAATTGGTTTTCCCCTTGTGGGTTTTTCCAGGGTCGAAGTTAGACTGAAAATATTTGTGTCTATATTTACTGAGTTTTGCATATTGCTGATATTTTATTTCTGCGTTGAAAATGATGTTCAGAATCCTCATGTTTCAGTTCTGAAATTTATTTCTGTTAAGTTTTTTTTATATGCTGAAACACCAGGCTGTAGCTTATGCTAAAACACCACACTGTGAGTATATGCTAAAACACTAGGCTGAGTATATGCTGAAACAACAGGCTGAGTATATGTTGAAACACCAGGCTATAGCTTATGCTGAAACACCAAGCTGTAGCTTATGCTGAAACACCAGGCTGTAGTATATGCTGAAACAAAGTGTTGAGTCATA
>SNQJ01S0084530.1:10239-34125 GCA_010110895.2 Picea sitchensis | reverse complement strand
GGGGGGGGGGATGAGGAAGGAGTTGGATCCATTGAGGAGGATCCATAAGTTGTTGAGATGAGGTGAGGAATGGGATGGACCTAGAGGATTAGAGGAGAGAAAGAGTCGAGAGATACACAAGAAGAGTTGAATTAAGAAGGAAAGCAGAACAAGGAAGTATAAGGAATTTAGATGGGGGCATGCAATAAGGGGTCAGGCCCAAGATGCAAAGGAAAGAGACTGCACTAGGAGGAAGTGCGGGAGAGTGTGTTGTGTCAGAGAGGAGCACAAATGAATGTAGGCCCGCAAAGAGGCACAAGATTGAGAGGAGGGTGTCCAGTGGGGATATCGGTAGTAGTAGTAGTAGTGGTGGTGGCAGTAGTAGTATTAATAGTAATAAGGGCTCAGGAGATGAAGTCTGAACCCTTTGGTTGTTGTGGAGTGATCCGAAAAGATCTTTTACACGACTATGGTACAATTATTAAGCATGTTTTGATTAACCAATTAGGGAGCTTAATGAAAGAGGAAGAAGTTATAGAAGAAGTATGAAAAACATATAAACATGTATAGAACTGAAATGAAGAAAAAAACAAACAAACCATAACACCAATGTGATAACGAAGTTCGACAATCTCGCCTACGTCTTCGGTCCTTTGTCTTAGTGGGTGAGGCTTTATTATTTCTGTTCAAAAATCAATAAGTACATCAAAACAGTGCCAAAAGCTTACAAAACTGATTTGGTTTTGTTCTACTAGATCTCTAGTACCCAACAAAATAAATGACACTCAAATCGGATGACTAGAGCTCCCAAAAATGGCCCGCAAAGGTGTGCTCCTCAACAACTTCCCTGCATAAAAATGGCTTTGGATTGGAAAATCTTCAGCATAAATCTGCTTTGAATCTCCTTTGTGGCCTCAAGAAGGCCTGATTTATATATATCTGAAGTTGATAACCATCGCCCAACTTCCTCCCAAGATCTGGCCTAAAAAAGGGCTCAATATCCCCCCAAAAGGGCCAAAAATCTCCAATAACAGGCCAAAATCAATATAAAATCACTAAACTATAGTTATAAAACCACTTTATAACTAAAATCAAATTTATCCCCTTAGGCCTAGGCGCGCACTCCAAAATAGGGTCACATGGCATATAATGTGGCCAAGTGCCAACCCTTAAGGGCTACGCGTTGGCCCTTTTCCTGTATGTCTAGGTCACATGGTGTATTTTCATAGGATCGCGCCCCAACTTTCGCACCTGGGTTATGGTCACTGCCCCTGAGTCATATGGTGGGCAGGTACATATAATCTGCACCCCTTTTTGAATGTGTAGTGGATCGCGCCCCAATCAGCAGCTGTGGTGCTATGGCATGGATGAATTTGCGAGTTGGGGCTTAGCCCCAACCCCCTTTCTCTCCGCTTAACATTATAACACACTTTATATAATATAAAGTGGCTTGCATATAACAAGTCCTATGATAGTGTGTTGGTAATCCGACCTTCCCCAAGGAGTTTCTCCTTCCAAGAGTTCATTGGGTCGACTCCCATGAAGCTCCACAAATTTTGACCATCCAACGAATGCTGGGGTGCTGGTAGCCCATGCCTAGGCCACGTGGCACCGTTTAATTTCCCCGAGAATGCGCCACTTGTCAACATAGGATTGGAGCACTGTCATCTGCCCAGTCAACCTGTTGATGTGCTTCCACATGTCTCAATGCTATGTCAACATTGACTTTTTGCATGTTGACCTATTGACTTTTTGCATGTTTGGGAAAACAAACAGAATGTGATATCAAAAGCATATGACGTCCATTTGAGCCCATTCAAGTTGCGTTGGGTTCATATCGACGAGGCCTACACAGATGTCTGTTTTGAATCCATTATAGAACATTTATTTTTAGGCCTTTCTGAGCCCCATCAAGCTCCTGGATCCGAATCTGGATCACTCCTCCCCACTAAAGGACCTTTTGGTCCCCAAAAGGTTACTAACCAATCATCAAGCTCACGATAGGCCACCCGGCTTGATCTCTGTCTCTGAACTCTATCATGTGCACTTGTCTCATCAAGATCAACTGTAACACAATCATGACAACTGACTGCATATTGTTAGCCATTTGTACCATGTCACATCTTACCGAAGCCACTATCATCCATGTAGACAACATTACTAATGATAGCATAAAAAATATGACTACAAATGAGTTGATATGTTTATCATACTTGCATGACATTAGCTTATCTTGAAGCAAACTGTGATTGATTTTCCATTCAACAATCATTTCTTGTTCTTGCTTAAGATCTATTACTTCATTTGAAACAATTATAGTTTTGTTGCTTGCTTGAACTGCCTTCTTTAATTGTTCCATAGTTTGAAGAGTTTTATTTGCCTTTACATGATGAGCATGAACCACATAATCTTGACCTGCTTTGGTTAATTGATATTGATTCTTTGTCCCGTAGAAGATTGCTTTACGATCATATAAGTATGGACTACCTAAGACCATTCCACATTCACTTAGTGGCACTACATCACATGTTACCTCGTCCACATACTTAGATAAAATAGCAAATTTGATTGTGCACTGCTTTGTTATGTGCATTTGATAATTGTTGCTTATCCATTTAAGTTTGTAAGGCTTATGATGTATCTGTATTTTTAATCCCAATTTCTTAACCAATTCTTCTAAAATTAAGTTTGATTGAGATCCACTATCTATCAATGTGTCAACCTTAGTGTGCCTCATGATGACCCTGATGTGAAACAAGTTACTTCTACAACCAAATCCTTCACCAATTTTACCTGTCATACCAACCAATGAGACTTTAGATTCGTCACCTAAATCCAATCCCAAGTCTGTGGGTCGTGTTGTTGTCGCAATTGTTTGCCTCCCTTTCTTTTCCTTGAACCACTTTGGCCTCTTCTCAGGATGCCATTGCCAACAATGGTCCTCTTCATGCCCCTCCTTCTTGCAATGCTTGCAAGAGGGCCTCTCTTCCTTTCTTGTCACTACATTTGACTTCTTTCCATGCCACTTCCTTTTGTCCTCTTTTCTTGAAGATGATTCCCCTGATACACCAACACTTGCTTTCCCTGCTTCAATGTATGTTGCTTGAATAGAAATTGCATCAAGATTAGTTGGTCCAAACATGAATACATTATTTCGAATATGTGCAAGTAAACCTCCTATATACTTCATAAGAGTTTCTTGGGTATGTAAAGGAATATCTAACATCAATGCCATTTTACGAAATCCATCAGTGTATTCTTGCATTGCTTGTCCTTTTCTTAGTTTTAAAGCTTGCCATTTGATTAACGCTTTCTCTTTATAACCTAAAGGATAGAATTGCTTTCTAAGTGCAGAAATAATTTTTTTCCATGATGGAAATACATTACCCACTTGTTGCATGCCATTTTGCAACTTGCTTTGCCACCAGATGAGTGTTGTGCCTGCAAGTCTCAATGATGCCAATTTGATCTGAGTTGCCTCATCCTTGATCTGTTGCACACTGCAATAAACCTCCATTTGTTTGACCCAATTTTCAAGTCTCTCTGCATTAAATTCACCATCATACATGGGTAATTCAAATTTAACATCAATTTTTAATAAATGCATTTCATTCTTATGTTTATGGACATGTTTCTTTGCATTGGATTTAGAACTTGAACTTGAAGAGGAAGGAGAAGAAGGAGGTGAAGATGGAGGTGAAGGAGGAATTTGAGGAGGATCCTCTCCCTCTTCACTTTTTCCCTTTGAAGATTCACCCAGATTCAGTCTCTTCCATTCCAAGTAATCGTCATACAAAACCTTCATCGTCTCCGACATAGCAAAGAAAGTTTTTCGAAACTCTTTCTCATCTTGAGAAAGTCCCTCTTCCGATGCCATCTTCTCGATGTGAGAAGTTCTCTTTCTCATTCCAATAAATGGATTCTCTTCCACAAGCTCGCCTTCACCACGATGTATATTTTCCCTGGTTAACATGCAAAACTCAATTCCAAATGTCAACTAGCTCTGATACCACTTGATCCGAAAATATCTTTTAAATGACTATGGTTGAGTTATTAAGCATGTTTTGATTAACCAATTAGGGAGCTTAATGAAAGAGGAAGAAGTTATAGAAGAAGTATGACAACCATATAAACATGTGCAAAACTGAAATGAAGCATAAAACAACAACAAACCATAACACCAATGTGATAATGGAATTCGACAATCTCACTTACGTCTCTGGGCCTTTGTCTCAGTGGATGAGGCTTTCTTATTTCTGTTCAAATCTCAATAAGTACATCACAAAAGTGCCAAAAGGTTACAAAAATGATCTGGTCTTGTTCTACCATATCTCTAGAACCCAAAAGAAGAAGCAACACTCAAATCAGATGACCAGAGCTCCCAGAAATGGCTCGCAAAGGTGCGCTCCTCAACAGCTTCCCTACATAAAAATGGATTTGGCTTGGAAAATATTTAGCATAAATCTACTTTGAATATCCTTCATGGCCTCAAGATGGCCTGGTTTATATATATCTGAAGTTGGTAACCATGTCCCAACTTCCTCCCAAAATCTGGCTTCAAAAAGGGCCTAATATCCCCCCAAAAGGGCCAAAAATCTCCAATAACAGGCCAAAATCAATATAAAATCACTAAACTATTGTTATAAAACCACTTTATAACTAAAATCAAATTTAGCGCCTTAGACCTCGGCGCGCACTCCAAAATGGGGTCACATGGCATATAATGTGGCCAAGCGCCAACCCCTAAGGGCTGCACGCTGGCCCTTTTCCCGTAAGTCTAGGTCACATGGTGTATTTTCATAGGACCGCGCCTCAAATTTCACGCCTGGTTTATGGTCACTGCCCCCGAGTCATATGGAGGGAATGTGCATATAATATGCATCCCTTGTTGACTGTGTAGTGGAGCGCCCCCCAATCGATAGTTGTGGTGCTATGACATGGATGAATCTGCGAGCTGGGGCTTAGCTCTAGCCCCCTTTCTCCTCTACTTAACATTATAACACACTTTATATAATATAAAGTGGCTTGCATATAAAAGGTCCTATGATAGCGCGTTGGTTATCTGACCTTCCCTAAGGTGTTTCCCCTACCAAGAGGTCATGGGGTTGACTCCCATGAAGCTCCAAAAATTTTGACCATCCAACGAATGTTGGGGTGCCATGTGGAAGCCCATGCCTGGGCCACGTGGCACCGTTTAATTTGCCCGAGAATGTGCCACTTGTCAACATAATTAGACCACTGTCATCTGCCTAGTCAGCCTGCTGATGCACTGCCACGTGTCTCAATGCTACGTCATCATGATGATGTCAGCATTGCCTTTTTGCCTGTTTGGGAAAATGAACAAAATGTAATATCAGGAGCATACAACATTCATTTGAGCTCGTTCAAGTTGCGTTGGGTTCATATCGACAAGGCCTATGCACACATCAATTTTGAAGCCATTCTGAGAACATTGATTTTTAGGCCTTTTCTGAGCCCCATCAAGCTCCTAGATTTGAATCTGGATCATGGAGTGCCACAACCTTGAAGGAATATGAGGCACGAAGTAGAGGCATGAGAGAAGGAGAGGAAGATGGAGGATTTGTTAGTGGTGGGTGGGAATACTTGGCAATAGTAGATGGTCTTGCACAGTTGTAGGTAGTAAACTCTTTGGGTCACCTCACAACAAATGTTAGAAGGAGATGGACTTACCCCCCATCTAAAACACCCCCCTTATGCATTTGAAATCAATAAAAAAGAACAATAGATAGTGAGGCGATTGAAATAGGAGAAAGAGTAGAAGGAGATAGAAGAGAAGACACAATGAAGAAGAAGGCGAAGTCAGTGCTTCTTCACCAAGAAGAGTATCAGTATTGAGAATCCCGATAACTAACATTCAGATAAGAGGAAATAGTTCGAGATTGAGAATGGTGAATTAGGATAGTACCCTAAGGTTACCTCCATTCCATGGAACGAGTAGAGATGACGTAGAACAACATTGGTTCACATATGAGTGATCCAGATTATTTTCAGCATGAAATGAGAGCGGAGATATAATAAATAAATGTACATAGATAACAGATATCCAATACTATAACAGAGGTATATCAGAGATATAACCATAAACACGGAGATACAGTAATACACAATTTCTATTAATAAGCGAAATGTACAAAACTGTAGAAATACAGAGTGAAAGACTTGCTAGAATGGTGGTAGTTTATCTCTGAGAAGAGATGTGATGGCTACGCTCATTCGAAAGAAGATGATTGTTACAATGAGGCTCCAAAGGCCTTTTTAACATAAATAAAATCCAAAACCCTAATCCTGGAAGATGAAAAACCAACAATGTTGTGGACCCCATTTTGGGTAGTTTGGTGTATCAACTTCCCGGGGCATAACTTTGGCATATGATCTCCATTTGGGGCGCACAATATCTCATTGGATATTGACGAAAGTGACCGATCATGAAAAAGTGTCATTTAGGCCCTCAAAATGGCCCTGAAAGTTTAAGAACCAAAAAACTGCTAAAAATAGTAAGTTACCAACAAACTATTTTGATTCAGTTGGAATAGGTGGATGGCCACTGATATCCACCTAGATCAATCCTCCCTTCTTAGGAAGCAATAGTCTCTTGTTATCGACAAGCGTTGAAGGATGTGGGAAAAATTCTTCATCATTTCATCCCTCTATCGCGTGAGAGCTTACTCAAGCAACATATTAATATCATCTTCTACTCCGTCGTTTTTCTTTTTTTTTTGCCATGGAGGGTTTCTTGGGCGTGTGAGAGCGATTTTCCTCAAGAGAGACAAGTTCGAGACCTAACTTGCTATACTCGGACCTCGTCGGGGACATGCATTGAAAAACAATCAAGATGAGCTTGCTCTGATACCACTGATCTAGATGATTTTTTGCACGAAATGAGAGCGGAGATATAATAAAGAAATGTACAGAGATATAATAGATATCCAATAATATAACAAAGATATATCATAGATAAAACCATAAACATAGAGATACAATAATACACAATTTCTATTAATGAGTGAAATGTACAAAACTGTAGAAATATAGAGTGAAAGACTCGCTAGAATGGTGGTAGCTTATCTCTGAGAAGAGATGTGATGACTACGCTCATTCGCAGGAAGATGATTGCTACAATGAGGCTCCAAAGGCCTTTTTAACATAAATAAAATCCAAAACCCTAACCCCAGAAGATGAAAAACCAATAGTTTTGTGGACCCTGTTTTGGGTAGTTTGGTGTATCAACTTCTTGGGGGCGTAACTTTGGCATATGATCTCCATTTGGGGTGCACGATAGCTCGTTGGAAATGTATAGACAAGGAGATTCATTTTGGGGGATATGTTAAAGCATTTGGCCATCATTAAGGTTCCTGATTGTGAGAAATGTCATTTAGGCCCTCAAAATGGCCCCGAAAGTTTAGGAACCGAAAAAATGCTAAAAATAGTAAGTTGCCAACAAATTGTTTTGAGCTAGTTGGAATAGGTGGGTGGCCACCAATATCCACCTGGATCAATCCTCCCTCCTTAGGAAGCAATGGTCTTCATTGTGTTGAATTCCCAGGGGAGAGGGAAAAGCGCTTGTTGAATCTGAACCTTGGTGAGTTACTTGCCTTGCTGGAGAAGTTGTGATGCTTAGTTTGTTGAAGGATATCACGAACCTGTTGTTGGCAGGGTTGAATCTATTCAACCAACTTGTTGTATCTTAGCTTGACTGGGCAGTGTGTAGGCACCTTTGTAGGTGAAAAAACCCCTCTTCTGCAATGTTATTTTGTTGAATAGAAAGGTGTTGGGCCAAGGCTGTAGTGGTTGAAATGTCCTTGTGTTCACCTTTTGAACATATTGTGAAGACGCTGAATTTTGCAGTATGAGAGATTACCTTGCGACACTGTTTTAATGGGATAGTAGTCGGAACTACCTATGGTATCTTGTAGAGATGACCTCCATAGTAACAATGACACTACAGGGTCGAGACTCATAAATATCTTGGCGCTTCCACATATATGGCTAGCCCAAAAGAACATCATAGACTTCCAGCAGGGAAACATCACATAATACCTCATCCTTGAAGGGTTGGATGCTATATAACAATCAATACTATTGGATGACACATAAATATTGTCCCTAGCGAAGCCATGATCCAGGTGGATATTGGTGGCCACCCACCTTTTCCGACTAGCTCAAAACAGTTTTCTGGCAATTTTGGCCATTTACTATTTTTAGCAGGTTTTAACTTCTGGGGCCATTTTGAGGGCCTAAATGAAGGTTTTTCGAGATCGAGGTTCTCAATGATAACCACATGCATGATTGAAACCCCAAAATGAATCTCCTCGACGATACCTTTCCAACGAGCTATCATATTCCTAAAACAAAGATCGTATGCAAAAGTTACGACCCCGGGAAGTTGAGGTACTAACTTACCCAAACGGGGCCCACATGACTTTTGGCGCTTCATCTCTTAGGGTTAGGTTTTTGGATGTCTAGGGTTTTTGGTATTCCTATTTATTGTAAAAATTCCTTCAGAGCCTCATTGTACTCATCTTCTTGCGAATGCGAGTAGCCGTCACATCTCTTCTCAGAGATAAGCTGCCACCATTCTAGCGAGTCTTTCACACTGTATTTTTACAGTCTCTGTACATTTCTTTAATTAATAGAAATCGTGTATTACTGTATCTTTGTGTTTATGGTTGCATCTCTGATATATTTCTGTTGTATTATTGAATATCTGCGATATCTCTATGCATTTCTTTATTATATCTCCGCTCTCATTTCGTGCCAAAAATAATCTGGATCAAGCCACCTAATGTTTTATGGTTGCGGGTGTGGTGTTGTTGACAATCCCAACTGTTTGACAACCTTTTCTAAGATGAGGTTCTTCTAGATTCTGCTATCAATGATAAAATGCAATGGGCCTCCTTCACCCACATATGTGAATGAAAAAGGTGCTTCCTCCTTTCAGGATCTACTGGTTCTTCTGGTTGAATTATTGTAGTTGCGACAGTAGCAATGAGGTATGCATCGATGATCTATCTTTTCCCATTATTTTCTTAATCATATTATGAATTAGGATTCGGCTCCTTTTCTTTGATTTCGGCCATAAATGACTGTTTTGAGCGACATTCATTAGTGTTGTGCCAGGGGATTTTATGGAAATCGAACCACTTTACAGTGTCCTTCATCTTTCTGTGACCCTTCTTTTCCTGTGGCTTGGAATGGTTTTCAGGAGGGTGTTTGTTAGGGTTGTCTTTATCATACTTTGGTTGTTTCGGATTCGCAGACCCAAACTCTCATTTGTTCTAGTGCCTAAATTTTTGCTCGATTTTGACAACATATCGATAGGCATCTCCTAGCGATGAGATGTCCAAGAAATCCATTTTGGTTTGGATGTACCTATGCAAAGCCCTGCGGTATTTCAGAACCAGATGTCGCTCAGAGTCTTTGATACCCAACTTGGTGCGCAAGGTATGGATATTATTTGTGAACTCTGGCACTGTTTGACCCCCTTGCTGCAGTGTGGTCCATCTCATGTATTGGTCATCATAGTTACCAACAAGGTAATATTGTTCCTTGACTGCATCCACAAAAAAATCCCAAGTGGGCTCGACCCCATATATTCCAGACTCCTTCATAGAACTTTTCTCCCAGTAAGTTTCCCACCAATTTTTGACATGGGGGAGAGAATTAAGGAATGCAAAGGTGATCTTTTCCCTGTCGAAAAAATTGTGAACAGATAAATAACCTTTTCGCAGATTTAACCATTTTTCTAGGGCATTCACATCTATCTGACCTTCAAATATGAGAATATCAAAATTAACTTGTACCTTGAAAGGAGAGGTTCTTCCAAAGTGGTTGCTTGATGAATATGTGCATGCTGTTATCAATAGGCGTTGAAGGATGTGGGAAAAATTCTCCATTATTTCTTCCCTCCGTTGCATGAGAACTTGCTCAAGCAACAAATTAATAGAATCTTATGCTCCATCGTTTTTCTTTTCTTCTTCCATGGAGGGTTTCTTGGGTGTGTGAGAGAGATTGTCCTCAAGAGAGAAAAATTCGAGACCCAACTTGTTATACTTGGACCTCGTTGGGGACATGCATTGAAAATGATCAAGACCAACCTACTCTGATACCACTGATCTAGATGATTTTCGGCACAAAATGAGAGCGGAGATATAATAAAGAAATGTACAGAGATATAAAAAATATCCAATAATATAACAGATATATATCATAGATATAACCATAAACACAAAGACACAATACTACACAATTTCTATTAATGAACGAAATATACAAAACTGTATAAATACAGAGTGAAAGACTCGCTAGAATGGTGGCAACTTATCTATGAGAAGAGATGTGATGACTATGCTCATTCGCAAGAAGATGATTGTTACAATGAGGCTCCAAAGGACTTTTTAACATAAAGAAAATTCAAAACGCTAACCCCGAAAGATGAGAAGGCAACAATTTTGTAGACCCTATTTTGGGTAGTTTGTTGTATCAACTTCCCAGTGGCATAACTTTAGCATAACTTTGGCATATGATCTCCATTTGGGGTGCACGATATCTTGTTGGAAAGGTATTGTCGAGGAGATTCATTTTGGGGGCTCAATCAATCTTGTTGGCCATCGTTGAGGTGCTAGATCACTAAAAAGTGTTGTTTAGGCCCTCAAAATGGCCCTGGAAGTTTAGGAACCGAAAAATTGCTAAAAATAGTAAGTTGCCAACAAACTGCTTTGAGCTAGTTGGAATAGGTGGGTGGCCACTGATATCCACCTAGATCAATGAGGTGATATGGTCTGTGAAGAGGATCATGGACGAAGCAATGAAGGATGCGCAACAAGAAACCATATTTAGGGACAAATCCTTGACGTGGTACATGAAGTACAAGGCCATTATGCCGATGGGACAAGCAAGGTCCCTGATAGAGATCAAAAGAGATATGCTTAGGAAATTCCAAAAACCTAAGTTAGAATCTCAATGAATCACGAAGATCAAGAATACTAAGTAGAAACAAGGAGAAACAATGTGGGATTATGACCAACGGTTCAAGATTTTGTTGGATAGGCTGATGTTCCAAATCCAGGATGTGCAACACAAGGAATGGTTCATTATGAGGTTACTACCCCATATCATAGTCCCTCTCACCCAGTAGAAGGTGGAAACTCAAGTAGAGGCAATGGAGATTTCAATGCGCTTGGAGACTACACCAAGAGGAGTAGAGACATCGGTCAGATTGGCACAAGTGCATTCGCAACTAGCCAATATGGCAATGCATTTACAATACATAGTGAAGGAAAAAGTTGTGTGCGAGAACATATGATGTACCACGTGTTTGTCTGAGGGGCATCATAGAGACGGGTTCCCTGTACTTGGAAACTTTGTGGTGACAGGAGTGTTGAGTCCATTTTGAACTAGGCCTCAGATGGAATGGTGTGAGATTTGCAGACAGTGGGGCCATGTACCACCCCACTGCCTGACATTGGAGAAATATCAGGAAATGCGTCATACCTCGTTCTGTGAATTATGTCAGTCCATGGGACGTGATGTCAACAACTATCGGTCACTCTGTCTAATGCAATACCACACCCACAATGTATTATGGTTGCAAGAAGAACAAAAGGGTGGTGATCATGGTGGTGTAGAGAGAGGTGGCTATCAAGGAGGTCCCATAGGCGAATATGGATGTGGTCACAGACTAGGATATGAAGGAGGGGGAGGCAGACTCCCCACTTACTTTAATTGTGGAGAAATTAGACACGTGTCAAGGTTTTGTACCAGACCGTGCACTCTTTATGGGTATTGTTACAGCCTCAAGCATGTCACAGAGGATTGTCTCGACTTATTGAAGAAGTGGGAAGAAAAGAAGACGTGTTTCAAAATGGTGCATGTGGAGCCACGCGGATATTAGAAGAAGGATGAGGAGGTTAATGTCCAGGTGATAACCCGAGGAGGAGTGAAGATAAGAATGGACTTTGAGCATGGTGAAAGATCAGGTCCAAGGTCAGAGGGGAACATCAGAAGGGAAACACAACCCTCTCCTAATTTTGATGCTACTTAACAAAAACAATTTATGCACGACATGCAACGGGCCATCAAAGAAGAAAGGGTGTGAGAAGAGTTGCAGGATGCGACAAAAGGTCGCTTGAAGAGGCCCAGATTCATGAAAAAGTTTGACACATGACACAAAGGTCACTAGAAGAGGTTCATGCTCGTGAAGAATTACAACACACGATGTAGAGGTCGTTGGAGGAATCTCACGTGCGCAAAGAGATATAATGCATGACATAGAGGTCCTTGGAGAAAGTGCATAGACATGAAGAGCTACGAAACATTGAGCAAAGAGAGATAGGGGAATATCACCTTGAGGAGTTGAAGTATGTGACACGCGAAGAAGCATTGCGTGACTCGAGCCACGAGAGAGACATTGAAGATCAAGTAAGTAATTTCTTATGTTGTTGTTTGAAATTTCTAAATGATATTAATGTTGTGAGAAAGTTGACACAGATGTTAGCTACCTTCATGGGGAACAAGGGATGGAGAGAACTATATCAACCCTCCTATTAGAAAGAGATCCATGTTAAGTCAGTAAGCAGAAGTGCATAGGATGAGAATTCAATATGATGGCTAAACTTGGGAGTTATGAAATGGATGGAGTCATGTTGGATCTAGGTTCTGACATGAACATCCTGCCGAAAAAGTCCTAGTAGTTAATGGGTAAACCAAGTTTGGTTTAGTTTCCCATTCAACTATGTTTGGCCAATCAATACAGGATTTACCCTATAGGTTGACTGAAGAAAGTTGAGGTGAATATAGAAGGGTTCAAGACAAAGGATGAATTTGAAGTCATATAGATTATGGATGACTCTGATCCCTACCTTGCACTACTTGGCATCGATTGGGATTTCGATAACAATGTGGTGTTGAATTTGAATAAATGACAAATGTCATTTGAAACAAACACCCTACGCGTAATCACACCACTATATCCTAATGAAGGGACAAATAAAATCACCTGGTGGATGAGGATGTAAGAAGATTTATTATTGAGAACATCTATAAGATCACTGGGCCTGGGGAAGACTATATCAATCCCACTGCATATGGAGAGCTCAGTTGACAGAGCATGAAGTCCTATGACACTAATTTCGAAGATGCCATGGAAAGGTGGAAAAACAACTTGTATGAGATCTCTACTCATAGATGTGCGAGGATAACTAAAGTAGTGCATTGGATTTGATCCGAGTTATGTGATGCCCCATGATTTGATGGAACAAGGCCAGTAGAGGCATTCCTAGTGCAGATGGAGAAGGTCGTCCCAATAGAATGGAGGCTTAAGGCCATGAATGTCATGGTTTAGGGGGCACCTGCACGGTGTTGGGTGACACATCGCATGAATATTCAAGACTAGGTGTAGGTGGCTGAGTTGATAAAAGTCAGGTTCCAACCCATCTTGGACTTTGAATTGGCCAATCGGTACAAGGGTACTAAAGATCCCTGAACGATATTGGACTTCCAAGAATATTCCTCAAACACAATGGGTTCATTGATTCCTTCATACTATGGATATGGTTCCTAGGAGCCTATATATTCAAGAGGAGCTCATGAAGCAGACGGTAGATTGGATCCATGTAAGTTCATAATTTTTCTCAACATTCTACTTCACAACAGAAGATCTCGCTCAAAGAAAGGCACTCTTCAAGATTAAGAACTTTATATTTCATCGTTAGCCAAAGGATTCCACCCCAAAGGTGGTCTGCTCATACCATCAGCCAGTGGAAAAGATGGAAGTGGTCGTCCACTACTAGAAGGATGAGATGAATGACATTGACGACAATGATGCTCGGGGTATGTAGATCAAGTAATCCAAGGGTGAGCGCACACTGAAGGGAAAGGAGACAGAGATGGCTATGCCAGAGTATGATTGTCCAATTAGGACAAAGAAACATAATATCGACACTGAAGAAGTGCCCAAAATGGCTATTATTAGGGACTATTGGGATAAGGATATTGTCACCTAGGTCGTTGACCTACTCAAGGAATATGAGGACTTGTTTCCCCGTATCTTCTTAGAAATGAAAGGATTTGCAGGCTCGTTAGGGGCTATGAAAATTCATCTCAAGTCAGATACCAAACCAGTCAAGAGGAGGCCTTATTGATTAAATCCAAAATATAAGGAAAAAGTGCACAAAGAGTTGCATTGGGTGCTAGATGTTGGAATCATTGTTCATGTGGAGGATTCTGATTGGATTAGTCCTACAGTTGTGTAACTTAAGAAAACTAATGATATATGAATCTGTGTAGATCTAAGGAGTCCCAATGCAGCCTACGTGCATGACCCTTTCTCTACCCCTTTCACTGATGAGGTGCTGGAAAATGTTGAAGGAAAATAATCCTACTCTTTTACAAATGGATTTTTGGGGTATCATCAGTTTTGGATTGTAGAGGAGGATAAAGCCAAAACTACATTTGCAACATAATGGAGCTCTTTTGATTATACAGTGATGTCATTTGGCCTAAAGAATGCCCCTACAGTTTTCTCCGGGATTATGGTAGCAACCTTTAAGGAATTCATCCAGAAGTTTCTAGTGGTTTACTTGGATGATTAGACAGTGTTCAATTTTTTGAAAGAACACATGCAATCGCTTAGGTTGATGTTGAATCGATGCCGCCAGCTCCAGATTTCATTAAATTTGAATGATTGCATCTTCTGTATGTCGTTTGGGACGTTGTGGGGGCATGTAGTCTGCAAGGATGGATTGTTGGTCGACCAAGATAAAATTGAGGCCATATTAGATATGGTATGCCTCACCTCATTTCGTGGGTTGTGCACCACATTGGGCCACATAAGATACTACTGATGGTTTATCCAAAGCTGTGCCAAAATTGTTGCCCCGTTAGAGAAGTTGTTGTGCAAAAATACCAAGTACATCTGGATGTTGAAATGTTAAGAAGCATTAGATACTCTAAAAGAGAAACTGGTCACTGTGTCGATTCTGGTTTTTCCCAATTGGTTTAAGCTCTTTCATGTCCATGTTGATGCCTCATCAATTGCGTTGGGAGCAGTTCTCACGCAACCAAGAGAAGGTAACATTGACCATCCGGTTTATTTTTCTAGTTGCAAGCTATATAATGTTGAAAAGAATTATACGACCATTGAGCATGAGGACCTCACAATGGTATATGCCTTGTAGAAGTTCTACCATTACTTGTTGGGGACCCCTTTCAAATTCATTACAGACCACTCCACGCTCAATTATTTGGTTAACAAGCCAATATTAGGAGGAAGAATATGTTGTTGGTTGTTTCTCTTTCAAGTGTTTGAGTTTGAAGTTGTCATCTAACTGAGAAAATATAATGTCATCCCATACCATCCATCATGGATTAAGACTGGTGAAGCTAGTTAAATATTAGACGATGAACTCCCATATGTGCAACTATTCCACGTCGAACCAGTTCTTGATCAATTGGTCGAGATCACTGAATTTCTCAAATCGGGACAAGCTCCAACATGGTATACCCCAACTCAACGTCAATGTAACATGCATGTTTACCCCAACTTGTAATTAATCATTTATTATGATCACCATGCTATGGCATGGGAACAATGTAAATGTATTATTATTTAGATTGCCAATAAATGATGGGTGAAGCCTCAAAGTATTGGCCATGATATCACTAGAGGAAAGAGTGAGGAAACTGTAGAGAGGGTTCATTAGTTCAAATGACCCAAATTCTCTTTGTTGAAATAATAAGCCTCATCCAGATTCCAAGGAGAAATGAGTTAATAAGAAAGTGATTGGTGTTTGAACAATAAACTACCCCAATGAAGAGACGCATGGAGGGTCTGGTTGGGGAGACAAAAAACTGTCCGCCCGAAGTACCAGAGATGATAGTTTTACATGCAGGCCCAAACTGACCCAAGTTTCCTTCTGACAGAACAAACATGACAGGTTCAAAACCTTCCCGAGGAGGAGAAAGGCATGCAATATATGTGCGAAGACATACAAGAAGAAGGAGACACACCGAGAGAGGGAAGACACGACCTAGATATGGAGAATAAAAGAGGAAGAGGGCGAGCGACTCTCCAACTGAGAAGAAGAACTGAAAGCTTGATAAGTTGTTCTGGTTACTGGAGAGAACAAGAGAAAATATCTCTGAGAATTTACAAAAGACATGACCTGAGAAAAAGTTCGTGAGCTTGATGTTGAGGGAGCTTCTGATAAACCTCGCAGAGACTGTGATAGAGAAAGAACCTTTGAGAAACTGCAAAGGTTCCCTAGTGATATTATGGTTTGGAACGAGGGTCGATAGAGTGCTAAGAATGAATGCCTTTGAGCCTATGGTTGGGTGGAGAGGCTAACACCCACAGTTAGTTGGTCGACTATCAACTGTAATAGATAAGTGTTTCATTTAACCTGTGCACTTATATTGAAATGCATGTTTTGAATGTCTGAGCTTACTTATCTATGAGTTAATTGGGTAATGTTATGTTATCTACTTTCAGAGTTATATGCGTGTGCGTGGATTTTATAGTTGAAGGAATGAACCTTTGATATTCTATAAGTTTCAAATTGTTTATCTTATGTAATCCTGGTGCAAGGAATACACATATACCCGTCCAAGTATAAAATCTGGAAGGAGAGACTCGTGCACAGTGTGGAGGGCCAAAACTTAGTGAAGCATTGAAAGGTTCTCAAGGTGAGAGAGCTCAAGGAGTGCGTGGGAGACTTTTCTATGTCTCAAGCTATGAAAAGATAGCAAGATTTAGGTCATGAAAGGGAGGATTCTTGTATTTGGAGGACGAGTGAATGAGATCCATTCAGGAGTGTAACACCTTGTTTCCCCCAGTCTATAAAAATAACTATACTGGCCAAGTATTGTGGCAAACTTAGAAATGTGAATGTGTGATGTGAATGGAACTTGTGAAAAAGGTCGATGAATGTAAATAATATTATGAATATATCTATATATTGCAGGACTATTGAGAGGGGGGTGTGATGAAAAAGAGACCACGATGGCTGACGAATGGTGGTGGAAGGCACCTGGAATGGTGGCGTTAACTTCCACTGAAACCAATACCATATTTGGACTTCACTAGCCCGGAGAACCAAGAGAGGCTCGCTGGCCCCGACTTAAATGACTCACCAGGTTGGTAGGTAAATGGATCCTCATGAGTAATGAGGGATGGGGGTGAACCGCCCATCCGTAGAGTCCTCAGACCTGACCACCGCGAGGAAGATCGTGCAACACGCAACCTCGCTGAAGAGAGAAAAGGCAGGAAGAGTGTGCGATCAAGGGGCAGACGCGAGGGAAAGAGAAAGAACTCTGAAAAAATGTAGAGTGAGTGATAGCAGAGAAGAAGGAGAGTAACCTTTGTTCTCGGTCACTGGCAAACAAAGACTCAGTCTCGCAACATCGTGGTCTCAACTCGGGGGTGGCTAGTGGTAAATCCGTTGGGAGTCGCTGAGCCTATGGTTGGGTGGAAATGAGCACCCCTCTCAATAGTTGCAATCACATCGGGTGTTATTTCTGATAGGTGTTTTACATCTTGCATCTTGAAATTTATATGCTGACATGTATGCTCATAGTCTGTGCAGTTTATGAATGGTTTGAGTATAAGACTGTCTGTGTGGTGTTTTGATCAGAAATGGTGGTTGCATGCTTTTATTGGAAGGACCACGTATGGCTTATGTTTATAGATAGATTTATATATATGTATATCGATCTAATTCAGACTTCAAGTCTGCTTTCGGGAAATCTATACCCTTATTCGTCCCCAAGAATACCCGGAATCGATCTCTCCACAGAGATACCCTTCTTGGAAAGCTTACCAAGAACCTGAGAAGGATTTGAAGGCACAAGTCTTAGTAATCCTGTACAAGGAAGAATGGGCCTCTTAAAATCCTCAAATAACCGCGTAGGGATAAGTATCGATTGACGGACGAGATCCTGTCGAAAGATCTGCGGTCATTCATGACCGTTAGATTGGAGGGAGAAACGAGGGCGTTAAATTCCTTAACCCTTTTCCTTTATCTTCATGAGTAGTGAAGAAATCGGGACCGTAGATCCCCAAGGTCCGTGGGAGTATCTGGACCGTTGGTTTTTCCACGTCCAGGGAGCAGCGGGAGAGTGTATAGCGCGAGACAGATCTGAACCACCAGATTTTAGTTAGAAAACCTGACAGCCGTTGGATCTGTCAGTAGATGCATGAGGGTTAATCCCTCATAAACAGAGGCAAAAGTCCCAAAAGAGGAGTTGGTATCGGGGTTTTAGACTTCGGGATTTCGGAAGTCCTAATGACGAGAGGTCAGGAAACTTCACAATGAAAGTCCTAAAATAGATCTGGATCGTCTGAGTAAGAGAGGACACGTGTCGCAAGATCACCCATTTCGGGGATTCATACATAGAGAAACAAAAGAGGAAGGTGAGCATTTTGACCTCGCACTTGGCGAAGTCCCGAAACAATCTGGACCGTCCATCTGTGGAGGACACATGGCGGAGATTGAGAGTCCATCGGTATTTCAGATACCAGGGATTCGAATTGACAGAGGATCTGTGTCACTTGGGGTTGCAAGTTGCAAAATTGCGAAATGACGAGGACCGTCCATCTGAGGGAGGACATGTGGCAACAATCCAGGATTTCGGAAGAGTCTTGAAAGGAAGAGTCCATTAGGATTTCGCAAATCGAGAACTCGGGAGTCCCATTGACAAGAGGTCGGGCTCTCGTATTCATAAATCCTAAAAGAAATAGGATGAAGGTCTTATAAGGAATGGTCACCTGGATCAGGGCATAGCCAGGAGGGCTAATGTGACAAAGGCCATTTCGAGAAATCAGAAATCGGGAATTCAGGAGTCCCGTTGACAAGAGGTCGGGATCTCGTATTGATAAGTCTCGAAGGGAATAAGACTGCGGTCTTATGAGAAGTGGTCATATGGACCAAGGCATAGCCCAGGGGGCTAATTGCTGATCGAAGCCTCTTCGACATTTCAGCATTTCGGGGTTTGCAGAGTGAAAAGACTCGACTCGCTTATATTGCTGAGTCGCGAAATGAGAAAAGGTGCCTAGTTGTTTGGCCCGTGATCATGATCAACGATCAAACGGAGGTGGGAAAAAGGGAAGAGCTAGCCTGTGCTAAGCTTTGTAGGATTTTGGGGATTCAGTCCCTCGAGAAAAGGCAAAAAAATTTATTATTCCGTAGTGGGTGTGTGACAAATTGGTATCAGAGCATGGTTACAACACTTGGCCTGCTTGGGCTCATGAACGAGTTGCGCAGAAGCTTTGTTCAAAACACTCCTAAAAAGAGTAACCCCCTGTCTTAACCTTCCTAATCAAAAGATTAAGTTAAGAATGAAAACCCCTATTGTGTGTGTACATGTGAAAATATGAATTATGTACTGGTTATAAATAAATATAAATATTGACTAACAACCAACGTTTTTCCCTTTTGCACACAAGCATAAGATCAATCACGGGAAATTATCAACGCATAGTATGGTGACTCACCATGAAGTGGGAGAAGGATCCCATAATAGAGACGAAGAGTTTGACGAAAGGAGGGAAGTAGGGACCCCTCCAGATCTAGCTGAGACTGTGAGGAGTCTCATGGTCGAATTACAAAGCTGCAAGGCTGACAATGAAATGATGATGAAAGAACAAGAAAAGCAAACAGAAATTAACATAGTTGTACTGCAGAGTTTATCTGATCTACAAAGACAAATGCAGCATGAACCTGAAACTCAGAAATATGGTCATATCAGTGGTCACACTGAGAGGAGCACCTTGAAAAAGGTCCACCCCAGAGGTAAAGGACAAGCATCGGATGATTCCTCTGAGAAGGAAGCTGGCGATTCAGAGAGCTCTTCTAGCATCAGAACCAGTTCCTATTCCCGAATGAAACAGAAGAAGCAAAAGTCTTCCAAAGGTCGTAAATTCAAAGAATTCAGAAAATCCAAACCATCCTCCTTCGACGGTGAAATAAAGAAGGGAGAGGAAGGAGAGGCCTGGCTGCTTGGACTAAAGAAGTATTTCAGAGTCCATGACTTTTCAGAAAATATGAAGGCTCGAGTGGCCACCTTCAACTTGAACGGAAAGACTTCCATTTGGTGGGAAGACCTTAAGAATGTGAAAGGGGTTCGCGAAGAGGACCTGTCTTGGGAACGGTTTGAGAAATACTTATGGAAGAAGTATTTGTCGGAAAAATATTTTGACGAAAAGACTAAAGAGTTTTATGAACTCAAACTAGGACAACTCACTATAGAAGAATATGTCAACAAATTCCTCGATTTGTTGAGGTATGTACCCTATATAATTGCGGAAAAGGCGAAGGTGCAACGCTTCATCAATGGACTACCTAAGGACTATCGGAACATAATTGAATTTGATGAGCCAAAGACTCTAGAAGGCACTATTCGAAAGGAAACCTATTGTCATGAACAGTTTTGGCATCGAGCAGAACCTCACAAAGGATGGAAACAGAAGAATAGTTCAAGATTTTAGAAAAGGGGAATTAAATCCCCAGGATTTAAGAACTATAAGAAGAACCCAAGAATGAGCTTCCCATCCCGGAGTATGCACCAACAGAATTTTCCCTCCTTGAGTGGAAATAAAACTTCTAGACCCATATCAGTGAAGACTGATAACCAAAAGAGAGAACCTTTGAAATGCTGGGGTTGAGGGGAAGAACATCTATTGAGAGACTGTCCACACCGACAATAGAATAATCGGAGGATTTATAACATCCAAGAAGCTACTACCATCAATGATGTGGCCAGAAGTGAGCCACAAATTTACGCAGCCTTGGATAATAACCAAGCTGACCACCAAGCTTCAGTGGTGGAAATAGAAGGTATGCTTTACAACCATCTAGTGTCTGTTTTGATTGACCCTGGTTCAAATTTGAGTCATATAGCCCCTAAAGTTGTTGATAAGTGTAAACTACAACCACAAAAACATACCAAGCCATGGTTGGTACAGTTAGCCACTGGCACCAGAAGAAGGGTAGCAGAGGTTATACCATCCTGCCAATTGATGTTGGGTAAATCCCCCACCCAAGCAACTCTTAACATATTACCCCTGGGATTATATGATCTGTTGATTGGTATGGATTGGCTAGCTGCCCATAAAGATAGATTGGACTATTACCATAAGACCTTAGAATGTGTAAGTAAGGAAGGGAAGAGGATAACCCTTCAAGGGATCTGAAAACCTGTCTCGGTGAGACAAATATCAGCTCTGCAAATGATAAAGTATTGCCGAAAGGGATGTACCCTATATGCAATACAGGTGTTGAAAACAATCGAAGGTGACAAACCAAGCCCTGACGATGACCCTATCCTGAGAGAATACAGAGATGTGTTTCCGGAAGAGGTACCGGGTCTACCTCTGAGAAGGGACATAGGCTTCTCGATAGAACTTGCATCGGGAGCGGTGCCGGTGTCTAGGACACCCTACCGGATGAGCACACCTGTGTTAGTTGAACTCAAATTGCAATTAAAAGAAATGATGTATAAAGGTTATATTCGACCCAGCGTGTCTCCATGGGGAGCACTAGTCCTGTTTGTGAAAAAGAAGGACGGTACCCTTAGACTGTGTATAGATTATAGACAACTCAATAAGGTAACCATAAAGAACAAGTACCCCCTGCCCAGAATCGATGACCTGTTCGACCAATTGGGGGGTGCATCTATTTTCTCAAAGATTGACTTGAGGTCGGGATACCATCAAGTCCGAATCAAGGGTGAATATATCCATAAACTGCCTTCCGGACATGGTATGCTCACTATGAGTTCGTGGTAGTGCCATTTGGGTTAACCAATGCCCCTGCCACTTTCATGTGCTTGATGAACAATGTACTCAGTAAATTCCTAGACAAATTTGTGCTGGTTTTTATTGACGATATATTAATTTACTCCAAGAATAGAGAAGAGCATGAAGAGCATCTTAGGCTTGTGTTGCAAGTGCTAAGAGAACATCATCTCTATGCCAAATTCAACAAATGTGACTTCTTCCAGAAGAAAATACATTACTTAGGCCACGTCCTATCTGAAGAAGGGGTAATAGTAGACCTTGACAAGATCAAGTCTATCATGGAATGGCCTACCCCAAAGGATGTTTCGGATATCAGGTCCTTTATGGGATTAGCAGGTTACTATAGGAGATTTATAAAAGGATTCTCCAAGATTGGTTGTCCAATCACTGCCCTCCAGAAGAAGGGGACAAAATTCATGTGGACACAAAAATGTAAAGAAAGATTTCAAACCCTGAAACATCTACTCACCCATGCACCCGTGTTGAAGATCGTCAATCCCGAAGCTGACTTCCTCGTGTGCACAGATGCCTATAAGGAAGGGCTTAGAGGAGTCCTTATGCAGGGAGGAGGTGTGGTCGGCTATGAATCCTGAAAATTGAATGAGCACGAAGTCAACTATGTGACCCATGATCTAGAGCTAGCTGCTATAGTGCATGCCTTGAAAATGTGGAGGCATTACCTCCTGGGAAGAAAATTTGTACTTATGACAGATCACTGTGGATTGAGACATTTGTTTGATCAACCAAAGCTCAATGCTAGACAATCTAGGTGGATGGCCCTCCTTAGCGAGTTTGATTTTGAAATCAAACATATTAAAGGAAAAGAAAATAGGGTGGCAGATGCCCTTAGCAGAAGCATGAAAACAATTCACCTGGCCGCAGTGAGCATCTGTGAGATGTATGTCAAAGAAAGAATCAGGAATGCATAAGAGACAGACACATTCTTCCAGACCGTGACCTCGTACCTACAGCAAGAACCCACAGGGATAAAGTATGGAGACTACCAGATGATGGAAGAAGGTCTGCTCACTTACCGAAGCAGATTGTACATTCCAGATTGTGATGACTTGAAGAGGTTCATACTGGATGAACTACATAAAAGACCCTATTCTGGTCAACCAGGATACCGGAAAATGATCACGACCACTAGGAGACAATTCTATTGGCTTGCATTGAAGAAAGACATAGACGAGTACCTAGCCAAATGTATAGAATGCCAACAAGTAAAAGCAGAACACCGACACCCAACGGGATCATTACAACCTCTACCAATCCCAGAATGGAAATGGGAAACCATCTCCATAGATTTCATCACCGGATTACCGACCTCGACCAAACAAAATGACGCCATCATGGTAGTAGTGGATAAATTGAGCAAGTTTGCCCATTTCATCCCTGTCAAATCCACTTGCAAAGCAATCGATATCGCCCAGGTATTCATGCAGGAGATATTCAGACTGCATGGTATGCCGAAAGAGATCATGTCTGACAGAGACAAAATTTACTTCTAACTTTTGGAAATCACTGATGGCTGGCTTAGAAACCAAATTGCTGTTTAGCACCACCTATCACCCTCAAACCGATGGACAAACAGAAAGAGTGAACCAAATACTTGAATACATGCTAAGAATGCATGTAATGCATCAACCCAAGAAGTGGGAAGACTACCTGCCACTGGTAGAATTCACCTACAACAACGGCTACCAATCATCCTTAAAGATGAATCCCTTTGAAGTCCTCTATGGTAGACCGTGCAACACTCTTGTCAGTTGGAGTAATCCCGTAAACAAGATTTCTTTTGGATTGGACATGTTGAAAGAAATGGAACAACAAGTGACTCAGATAAAACAAAACCCGAAGGTCGCTCAAAACCGACAGAAAAGTTATGCCGACCAAAAGAGAACTCCAAGAGAGTTCAAAGAGGGAGATCATGTATATCTCAGAGTTAGGCCTAGGAAAAGTTCCCTGAAAATGGGAGCTTGTGCCAAGTTAGCACCTCGGTATTGTGGACCCTTTGAGGTTCTAGATAGAGTGGGACCTGTAGCCTATAGGCTAGCACTTCCTCCCACAGTAAAAGCACATAATGTTTTCCATGT
>SNQJ01S0084530.1:0-10189 GCA_010110895.2 Picea sitchensis | reverse complement strand
TCCCACAGTAAAAGCACATAATGTTTTCCATGTTTCACTATTAAAGAAATATGTACATGATGCTAATCATATAATTGATTGGTCTGTGATCTAGGTGGAACTGGAGGGAGAGTTTCTTCTAGAACCTCCATGCATACTACACAGAAAGGAAACCCTGATCCGGAACCGAACCATTGCACAGGTCAAGGTGCAGTGGAAACATTTTGGCCCAGATGAGGCTACATGGGAAATGGAGGATGCTATGAAACATGCATATCTGATTTTGTTTACATCTGTACATTCGTGTCAAGTTGACAGATAGAACATCGAGGACGATGTTCCTTTAAGGGGGAGGGAATTGTAACACCCCGTTTCCCCCAGTTTGTGAAAATAACTATACTGGCCAAGTATTGTGGCAAACTCAGAAATGTGAATGTGTGATGTGAATGGACCTTGTGAAAAAGGTCGATGAATGTAAATAATATTATGAATATATCTATATATTGCAGGACTGCTGAGAGGGGGGTGTGCTGAAAAAGAGACCACGATGGTTGAAGAATGGTGGTGGAAGGCATATGGAATGGTGGCTTTAACTTCCACTGAAACCAATACTGTATTTGGACTTCACTGGCCCGGAGAACCAAGAGCGGCTCGCTGGCCCCGAATTAAATGACTCACCAGGTTGGTAGGTAAATGGCTCCTCATGAGTAATGAGGGATGGGGGTGAACCGCCCATTCGTAGAGTCCTCAGACCTGAGCACCGCGAGGAATATCGTGCCACATGAAACCTCGCTGAAGAGATAAAAGGCATGAAGAGTGTGTGATCAAGGGGGCAGACGCGAGGGAAAGAGAAAGAACTTTGGAAAAATGCAGAGTTAGTGATAGTGGAGAAGAAGGAGAGTAACCTTCATTCTCGGTCACTGGAAAATAGAGACTCAGTCTCGCAGCATCGTGGCCTCAGCTCGGGGGTGGCTAGTGGTAAATTCATTGGGAGTCGCTGAGCCTACGATTGGGTGGAAACGAGCACCCCTCTCAACAGTTGCAATCACATCGGGTGTTATTTCTGATAAGTGTTTTACATCTTGCATCTTGAAATTTATATGCTGACATGTATGCTCATAGTCTGTGCAGTTTATGAATGGTTTGAGTATAAGATTGTCTATGTGGTGTTTTGATCAGAAATGGTGGTTGCATGCTTTTATTGGAAGGACCACGTATGGCTTATGTGTATAGATAGATTGATATATATGTATACCGATCTAATTCAGACTTCAAGTCTTCTTTCGGGAAATCTATACCCTTATTCGTCCCCAGGAATACCCAGAATCGATCTCTCCACAGAGATACCCTTCTTGGAAAGCTTACCAAGAACCTGAAAAGGATTTGAAGGCGCAAGTCTTAGTAATCCTGTATGAGGAAGAATGGGCCTCTCAAAATCCCGAAATAGGCGCGTAGGGATAAGTATCGATTGACGGACGAGATCCTATCGGAAGATCTGCGGTCATTCACGACCGTTAGATTGGAGGGAGAAACGAGGGCATTAAATGCCTTAACCCTTTTCCTTTATCTTCGTGAGTAGCGAAGAAATTGGGACCATAGATCCCCAAGGTCCGTGGGAGTATCTGGACCGTTGGTTTTTCCACGTCCAGGGAGCAGTGGGAGAGTGCACAGCATGGGACCGATCTGAACCGCCAAATCTTAGTTAGAAAACCCGACCTCCATTGGATCTGTCAGGAGATGCATGAGGATTAATCCCTCATGAACAGATGCGAAAGTCCCGAAAGAGGAGTTGGTATCGGGGTTTTGGACTTCGGGATTTCAGAAGTCCTGATGACGAGAGGTCGGGAAACTTCACAATGAAAGTCCTGAAATAGATCTGGATCGTCCGAGTAAGAGAGGACATGTGTCGCGAGATCACCCATTTTGGGGTTTCAGACATTGAGAAACAAAAGAGGAAGGTGACCATTTTGACCTTGCTCTTGGCAAAGTCTCGAAACAATCTGGACCGTCCATCCGTGGAGGACACGTGGCGGAGATCGAGAGTCCATCGGTATTTTAGACACTGGGGATTTGAATTGACAGAGGATCTGTGTCACTGGGGGTCGCAAGTCGCAAAATCGCGAAACGACGAGGACCGTCCATCTGAGGGAGGAAACGTGGAAGCAATCCAAGATTTCGGGAGAGTCCTGAAAGGAAGAGTCCATCAGGATTTCGCAAATTGGGAACTCGAGAGTCCCGTTGACAAGAGGTCATGCTCTTGTATTCATAAACCGAAATAAATAGGATGGAGGTCTTATGAGGAATGGTCACCTGGATCAGGGCATAGCCATGAGGGCTAATGTGACAAAGGCCATTTTGGGAAATCGAAAATCGAGAATTCGGGAGTCCCGTTGACAAGAGGTCGGGCTCTCGTATTGATAAGTCCCGAAGGGAATAAGAATAAGGTCTTATGAGAAGTGGTCATATGGACCAAAGCATAGCCTGGGGGGCTAATTGTTGATCGAAGCCTCTTCGACATTTCGACATTTCAGGGTTTGGAGAGTCGAAAGACTCGAATTGCTTATACCGCTGAGTCGCGAAATGTGAAAAGGCGCCTAGTTGTTTGGCCTGTTATCATGATCAACGATCACACAGAGGTGAGAAAAAGGGAAGAGCTAGCCTGTGCTAAGCCCCATAGGATTTCGGGGATTCTGTCCCTCGAGAAAAGGCGAAAAAATTTATTATGCCGTAGTGGGTGTGTGACAGGGAGGAACTAAAGTATTTCATGACCGTTGGGTCTAGAGAAGAAGGTTGAGTGTAGCCCCTAGAATTCGATAAGGTTCCATATGACCCAGGGTTAGAACCCCTCGCTAAGCCCGAAAGGAGTGAAACTACTCTGGCTTTAGAACTCCGGGAATTTGGAGCTTCAAGACATATGACTTCACAATTCTCGAAAACAACCGAAGGTCGGAGTTGCGATTTGATGAGGGCCATGGGTCTGGGAATACATTGGGAATCACTCTCAGCCATTAGATCGAACTTAAGTGAAGAGGTAGCACTAAGTCCTTCGATGAAGTCCCACTTCGGGAGAATAAAGGTGGCCTAATGCCAAAACTCCTGAATGTCGCAGTCGTGAAGTTAATCTGGTCTGTTGAGAGTAAAGGGACACGTGTCCACTAATCAATGACTATCTAGAAGTATAGTTATCTGGAGGTATTGAAGTGTAAACACAAGAATGTGCAAGTTTCCCCAAAGCTCCACAAGACAAAGTAAATCCCAGTCGTGGATGCTAGGTGCATGTGGCGATAGATCGAGCGTGGTTCAGAGTTCGAAACTCTGGGAGGAAGCTAGAAACTACACACAAAAAATCTCAAATGCCGAAGTTGTGAAGTAATGCAGATCGTCAATCTAAGGATCCTTTGGGATCCCTCTCAACCGTCCGATTAACCAAGAAGAAGGACTTATGTACAACACTTCAACGAAGTCCTACTCCACGAGGAAAGGAGTGTGGAGTAGGTAGAAACCCCCAAACGTCGAAGTTACAAATTAATGTGAGCCATATATTCATGGATCTATGTGGACACGCCTTGAATGTGAGATTGAAGGGCATGGAAGGCTATCAGTCTGGAGTGACATGGCATAGTGATGTCATCCAGGGTGATGCAGAACCATGATTAACATGCCACATGTCACCGGGATTCATGTGTTCTGTAGACCCTATAGGCCCATTAATAAGTGACACATGTCTCTCACTGAAGGGGCCACATGTCACCTATGCCTTGCCACGTATCAAACCTAGCACTCACCGTTTAGTCCATTTGGTGGGAGGAGTATGAGGGACCCACCTGTATTTTCCCTCATATCTAGTATGACACCGCGTGCGAGAGTGGACCCTTCAAGAGTTCGGGACTATCGGAATTCGGAGGTTTGGAGTGTGTTTTCAAGGATAAGCCGAAAAGGCTGAAGGTTGGAGCTACATGGCAACGCCTTAAGAGTTGGGGATTTCGAGACTCTAGAGGACATGCGTGCAGAAAAGAAAAGGGACATTTAGCATCGAATGTTGAATTCTCCTCTAGCCTGTGTGTGTTAGATAAGGATTAAGTCTCGCCATTGGTTTGGATGGTGGATGGAATTCCACCGTGGATGTAGGAGCTTGATGATGGTATGATGATATGGATCCATGTGGACGCCATGTGGCCCTCAACCAATGAATGCTTGGAGAACTTTGGGAGGCCATAACTTGCAACCCAGAGCTCGGATTTGAGCCTGGTAGCAGTCGTTAGAACGCTACAAGTGAGTAAAAAAGGATGAAGACCTCAGATAGAGGATTCAAGATGTTTAAGGAAAGTGAAATTTTGATTCCCCGTTCCTTAAAAAGGTACTTAAGGGGTTGGGTGTGTTACAAATTGGTATTAGAGCATGGAAACAACACTTGGCCTGCTTGGGCTCATGCACAAGTCATATAAAAATAGTATTGGAGAACTTTTAGGGGTGACACCCTGTCTTTCCCATTCCTAAGAGGCTTAGTTAAACCTCTACTGAAGAAAGGAATGAAGCCTTCTACTATTGATAGATGTTTCAGAAATCTGCACAGTATGTTGCTAACGTTTCCAAATAAAGGAGTTGACTTCACTTTGCAATTGTATGTGTTGTTGTACAGTCATAAGTTTAGGTTACCAAGGCTAAGATGAGCCTGTTGAGAATATTACTGCCGAACGAAAATTATCTGCATAAGTTCCTTGAGTAGAAGGATGCAATTTAAAATTTAGTTGATATCATACCCAACAAAATTGAATCATGCTAGTCTGTGGCAAATGAAGCATATCATTTCTTTTGGGAAATGATAGCCAATCCTATGGAGTGGGATTATGTTGATGGGAAATAATAACAAGATTTGGATGTGAATGGATTGAAAGGATCCATAGAAGTAATAACTACTTCTTTAATGAAAGATTAAACCTTGTGTATGTGTATAATCCCTCACGATAAGAGGAATGAGTCTAGTGACCATTATCTGAAAAGGGAGAGCTTGCGCATTGGATTTCAAAGGGAACTGAGAAACAAAATTTTATTTCTGAGTACCAGAATTGTTGGGAAGTGTTTTTCTAATCAAGTTGATAAGCAGAGTTGTAGAAATACAGAGTGATTGAGTGAGAAATCACAACACCCTCCCTTGCTTGGTGGATAGGAAACTAATTTGCCAAAATTCTTGTGGGAGGAGGAGAGTGACCTCTGCCCTTGGATGTTGTTGAACAAAAGAAAGAGTTCTAGGAGTAATGGTTAAGGCTGCTCTACATTTGCAACCTATATTTTGTTTTAATGTGAGTAGACAGAAACAACTAGAACCTCTGCGAAAATTTAAAAGGAAAGAGATGGACCCTATGCCCAAGACTGATTATGATCTAAATATACTCTGGAGTTTTGTATTAAAATGCTTAGCAAGAAACATACTTTGAAAGTGTATTTGGGCTTTAAGGAAGTAGTCCAAATGTTATTAGACATTAAAATTTATTATAAATGAGGTAAAATGGTTAAATAAATGTGGTAAAGGAAGTGTTGGGGCACTTTCTAGATACCTAATGGTATACTTAAATTGTAGTGAGGGGAATCTAGAAAAGGATTTTCTTGATTGAAAGGTCTGCTGATTAAGACCAGTTGGAAGCTAGATTGGTTGTTTTGTTACCTTGGGCATGGTTATAATTTCCTAGACTGTATTTATGAGCTAGGATTTTTTTTTAAGGAAGTTGAGGCAAGAGTGTTTTCTTACTAGTTGTTATCATATAGAAAAAGAAACATAGTTATGACTATGTTTGCTAAACTACCAAGTGGATATCATGTGAATGATTGCAAGTTCTCAATTGAGAGGGAAGCTCAATGTTGAGTATATCTGTGGAACTTGTCATCCGAATGACAATAAGATCCTTGGGAGAAAGATTTGGAAGTTTGATATGTCCATGAAGGACATGGAAAGGGTGCAAGCAATGGGCTTGCATGATGAATTTTTAGCTATGTCAGTATATGCTTGAACACATGAATTTGATGCATTGTGAGGTTACTTGATATGAAGACTGATATTAAGGACAAATAGATAGGAATGAATGATGTTAAATGTGTAAGTGATGCACATATACGATGAAAGAGTAAATGAGCAAGGATGCTCTTTTGTCATGATGAAAGGAAAGATGATTATACCTTTGAGGATCGCATGAGAATAATTGTGAACAATCATGAGTTAAATGGTTTTAGTGAAAATATGTATGTGAGATGCAAAATGAGCCTATGGTAAATACACATAGGCTTATGATTATGCAGGTGGTTAAGTGCATCATGGATGTAAGTTAACAAAACAAGGAATATGTGTGGATGAATAATCTAGATGCATAACAAAGATGCATGTTTATATTCCTTATGGAATATTTGGTAAACAACTGAAGTTAAATCAAGGTTGAGGCTATCACCAATAGTGAAGGATATGCAATAAAGAAGTTGCATGTTGAAGGAGTTCCCTGTGGAGGAACTGTGTGATCTAAAAATGAAGAAGACTTGTATTCTTGAAATTATTTGCAAGATTTAAGTTATGTGTTAAAATGAAAATGGATCAACTTTGCAACACAACTTCTATATAAATTACTCATTCAAGATGCATATAAACAACAACAATAAACAGTGAACATAAAACACATAACACAACACATGATAAAGGAGTTCACCCCTCTCTTGGGCTACATCTCCTGGTCGAGCTTCCAATGGATCTTTTGTATTATTTACTCAAAGTGCTAAAAAATGTGCTTTACAATGCTCAAAATGCCAAATAGACTGCTCCAATGGCTTTAGAACGTCCAAAAACCCCTAGCTGGGCTTTTTCGGCACCTTGTTTGGCAAAAATTGAAGAAGATAGGTTTCCTGGAAGTCCCCCTTCAAACTTGTTGTCTCTGCATCTACAAATTGCACCCTTGTTGGCTCAACCTAGCCCCCACGCATATTTAAGCGTTAAAACTCAGCACCGGGCGCAACCGCACAAACGATGCGAACTGTAGGACGGTTACAGGTGCACCTAGCCCCTAACCACCAAGGTTGTGGTCGTATGACCCATGTGACCGTGCGTTTAAATAATAAGGGCCAAGTGTGGTCGTGACAAGTGGCGGGTGTTGGTTTACATAACCGTTTGAACCGAATTCAAATCCAAACCAAAACGCATACCCGCGCATGCGCACCAACGATATAACAATGGTCATATGGCAACAAAATATGTGACCGGGGGCTGGGGCTAAGCCCCAGCCCAGACCCCCGCGCCAACACAAAACAAATCAAACTTAAATTTATGTGAAACCATATATATAACAAGGAATATGGTGTGGCGCATTGGCAATGCAAACTTTGCAAAGGTTATACATGTGGGTGGAGGTCATGGGGTCGAACCTGGTGGACTCCAATAATATTTTATACAAGCAACCAATAACAAGGTGCCACGTGGCAACCCATGGCTGGGCCACGTGGCACCATACAACCAACCAAATACTTCCACTTGTCGCAATGTCATTCGTCCACATCTGCCAACTGTCTGCCACTCAGCTCTGCCACGTGTCGTACGGACTACATGTCAACAGTCGTACGGACTGTACAGTCAACATCCCTTTTTTTGCCTGTTTGTCATTTTGAATAGAACACGATATCTCTCGCTCCCGACGTCCATTTGAACCCAAACAAGTTGCATTGGGTTCGTAACGATAAGGCCTACGCTATCGTTCAATTTGAAGCGATTCCGAGCACTTTGAATTTTGAGCAAAATTTGATCCGCTGGATCACACCTCCCCATTGGAAAGCTTTTGGACCTCCAAAAGACTATTTTCAATCTATCTGAAGATGAGGGTATAGCTCCCTCACCTTTCCAACCTCAATCCACTTGGATTTTCTTGGATTTGTATATTTATGACCAACTCGAAGATACTCCACATTTCCTCGTTTTGAAGTTCGCATTCTCCTGTCAAGGATTGTGTCTTCATGCAGTTCTATAGGATATTCTGGGGAAAAATCATCTATAGAAGGAATCTGAACATGCTCTCCTTGATCATCAATCAAAGGAGGCTCATACAATTTCAAATTCTCAACATTAACAACTGCATACATTTGCATATAAGGAGGCAAATCTAAACGAAAGGCATTGTTACCAATCTTGTCAATAATCTTGAAAGGACCATATCGAATTGGTTTCAATTTTTTACCTTCTCCTTTAAGCCTCTCCTTACTGATGTAAAGCCAAACTTCATCTCCAACTTGGAAACTGTGATCAACATGATGCTTGTCATGTATTGTATTGTACTTGGCTTGACTCTTTTCCAACTGCTTTTGCACCATTTGATGTATCGACTGAATTTGTTCAATGAACTTTTCTGCCCTATCAATGTCATATTGACCATCAATAGAAATATCCTTCACAAAGATAAAATCTAAAGGATATTTGGGCAAATAGACAAAACATGCTTCAAATGGCGATGTTTGAGTTGAAGAGTGCTTAGCTCGATTGTAGGCATGTTGAATGTAGTGTAAATGATCATCCCAAAGTTTAGGATGCTTGCTGCAATAACCATGAAAAAGATGTACCACTGTTCTATTTACCACTTCCATTTGACCATCGGTTTGTGGATGAAAAGCTGTGCTCTTTTTCAGTTTGGTGTCCATGAGTGCCCATAAACTTGACCAAAAACTTCCAACAAATCGAGAATCCTGATCAGAAATAATGGATTTAGGCAATCCAAAATGCACCCAAACATTTTGAAAGAACATTTGTACCATTTTTTCAGCTGTAACCTACTTCTTACAAGGCATCAAAACACACATTTTGCTAAATCGATCAACCACAACATAAAGATAATCATGATTTCGTCTAGACATAGGTTGACCTCCTACAAAGTCCATAGAAATACTTTCCCAAGGTCGAGGAGGAATCAGAAGTGGAGTATACAAACCCAAATTTTGATTGCTAGGTTTACTTGTGGCACATAACGAACATCCTCGAACATATATTGAAACACTTTCATTCATTTTAGGCCAATAGCAGTACCTTTGCAAATTAGCCACTGTCTTGCCTACACCAAAATGACCAGAAATAAGAGAAGAATGGGCTTCTCTTATGATGTTGATTCTTTCACCCTGTGGAATACATAGCTTGCCAAGATGATACAAAAGATTATCATGCACATGGTAATCCAATTCCTCAACATGGTTAGAATGACACAAAGTCTCATATACTTCTTTAAAATCAATATCTAAAGCATATTGCTCAACATAACTCTCATGCATGATAAGACTATGCTTAAGAATAACTGAAGCACTAATAATAGGCCTTGAAAGCATACCAACAACTTTGTTATAAATTCCCTTCTTATACCTGATGACCAAGTGGAAATGTTGTAGAAAACCCATCCATTTGAAGTGCCTAGCTTGTTGTAGCTTTGTTTGTGATTGTAAGTATTCCAGTGGTTGATGATCAGTGTGGACAATGGCTTCTTTCCCCAACAAATAATGTTTCCATTTTTTCACACTTTGTACCAATGCATAAAATTCCTTATCATAAGTAGGATAGTTAATCACAACACCATTAAAAGTTTCAGAATGAAAACAAATGGGCTTACCATGTTGTAGCAAGACCGCTCCCATTGCATAATTGCTTGCATCCGTTTGGATTTCAAAAGGTTGTCTTAAATTTGGAAGTGCAAGAACTGGCGCTGAACTGATCTTCTCTTTCAAAGTATCAAAAGCCTTCTGTTGCTTGCCTCCCCATTGGAAAACTTGCTTGACACTTGTCACTACATGTAATGGATCTGCAATGGAAGAAAAGTTAGCAATAAACTTTGTCCAATATTGGGCTTCTCCCAAAAAAATTCTTACCCCTGTCACATTGTTGGGCTTGGGCCATTCCAATATGACTTTGACCTTGGAGGGATCAATTTTTAATTCGCCTCCTCCAACAATATGCCCTAAGTAAATAAGTGAAGTCTTTCCAAAATCACATTTGGACATCTTCAAAAACAACTTTTCCTTTCTCAAAACATCCAGAACTTGTTTCACATGTTTAACATGCTCTTCAAGAGATTTGCTAAAGATCAAAATGTCATCCAAGTAGACAATAACACAATCATCAAGAAAAGGCCTTAAGACATCATTCATAACTCTCATGAAAGTAGCAGGTGCATTGCAAAGTCCAAAAGGCATTACCATCCACTCAAACAGA
>SNQJ01S0084529.1:83658-97845 GCA_010110895.2 Picea sitchensis | reverse complement strand
TCATATCGAGGAGGTGAGTATGAATCCAAGGAATTTGCAACATATTGTAGGTAACATGGAATCAAGATACAATTTACCACAAGATACATTCCGCAATAGAATGGACTAGTTGAAAGAAAGAATCATACAATAATGAACATGGCTAGAAGTATGCTAAAGGCCAAGAATTTGTCAAATGAATACTGGGGTGAAGCAATGATATGCTCAGTCTATATTTTAAATCTATCACCAACCAACAGTCTGAAAGATCAAGTCCCTCAAGAAGCCTGGAGTGGTATGAAATCTAGCGTTTCTTATTTTAAAGTTTTTGGTTGTGTAGCTTATGCACATGTTCCTGAAGAGCCAAGAAGAAAGCTTGATTATAGAAGTGAAAAATGTATATTTGTGGGATACAGTGAACATTCTAAAGCATTTAGGATGTATAATCCTATTACAAGAAGCTGATAGTAAGAAGAGATGTGAAATTCCAAGAAGATAAATCTTGGGAAAACCAAACAAGTGAAATACTTGTAGAAAAAATTCCTTTTATAAATGAAGATAAGAAGGTGGAAGCTACAGGACAATAAGGTTCTCCACCAAGAATTCCAATATTGCAAGTACAAGTCCAAGGAGACCAAACAGAACTCAATGCTTTTTCTTCATCTAGTAATGATTCAAATCGCACCATAGAAAATCTAAGAAACCAAAGAACAAGAAGCTTGAGAGAAATTTATGAGCATAATGATGACATCGATCAACAAGAACACTCTGATTTGTTATCCAATAAACCATTATACTTTGAAAAAGCAGTCAAGGAAGAAAAATGGGCTGATGCAATGAACAAAGAAATTGAAATAAACAACACATACAATATTTTGGATCTTCCCACAGGGAAAACCAATATTGGAGTTAAATGGGTGTATAAGACAAAATTCAATGAGAAAGGAAAAGTAGAGAAGCATAAGGAAAGACTTGTAGCAAAAGGGTTTGCTCAACAGCCCGGTTTGCAGTAGCACATTTGGATACTGTCAGAGCAGTTTTGGTAGTTGAAGCTCAAAGCGAATGTCTAGTCTATCAAATCGACATTAAATCATCCTTTCTAAATGGGTTTTTAAAGGAAGAATTTTATGTGGATCAACCACTAGGATTTTAGATTAGAGGTAAAGAGTACAAAGTGTAGAGATTGAAGAAGGCATTGTACGGTTTGAAGCAAGCTCTAAGAGCTTGGTACAGTCTCATTGATACTTATTTTCTCAACAATGGGTTCAATAGGAGCAACGATGAGCCCACACTTTACACCAAAAGAGACCAGAGAGGTAATATTTTGATAGTTTGTCTCTATGTTGATGACATGATTTATACATGAAATTTGTTGTTGAATGTGTTAGGGTCCTATAATTCTATAGGATAATCATTATGCTCACTGTTATTCATTCTCCAGGGAATTTAATTCGTTTATTAACTCGGTTTTGGGAGGCCTCACCAGTTCCGAAGATAAGGATTCCATCAATATTGATATAGATTGGAATTAGCACAGTAGCCTATCCACTCACTTCCATTTACAAAAAAAAGGAGGATCAATTCGCTCGCTCATATCAACCCACTGTCCTCTTCAATGGTGATGTAGACCTCTTGTGCTGCTATCTATCCTTGGGAAAATTCTACACTCCTTGAGTTGGGGATGCAAGCAGCCCTTCCTAGGATTGTTTTTATCAAAAATTATTTGGGCTCATAGCACCCAACCTCCAATTATCGAGCTAGCTACGAACCGAGCAACATACAACAGCACTACACACAAGTCAATTCAAGCACTAGACCACATGGAGGAGGAGTCGATGAGGAGATAACTGCTTGCTCAAGGCGTCGATGCTTATTACAACTATCGACATACATAAACAACAAATTGTTGGTTTCTCGACAAGTGGGATAATTTCCTCTGCAAAACAAATAAAAAGAGGGGAAAACACAACACTCTGCTTGTTGGAACCCCAATGTGCCAAGTGCCAATGAAGATCCCATGCACAAATATGACAACAGATGGGCACCTTTACATGAATGCAACTATTAAGAGAGGAGTCGTGGTAGTCATTGCTAGCAAAAGAGATTACAATGGATGAGTTTATGAAGGTAAAGGCCATGGTAATGGTAGAATTTGGGATGCCCTTGTCCAAACTCAGGGTTTTGGTGGTGCAGTTGAAATCCCATTTTCGACTCTACAACACAACTTCCTCTCGATCCTCTACTCTATTTCGATCTCCTATCATATTTTTTGTGGAAATCAACTATCGCCCCTCTCCTATGTGGGTTTGTTTGAGCTTAGTGAATTGGTTTGCGAAATGGAGGAGGGTTTGTACAAAATAGAGAATTGGATGTTCAAAGCCCACGGAATTGTGAGGAAAGCAATCGTGTTTGATCGATCACTGGATTAAGGTTGAAAATTCCTTTCTGAGGTCCTGTAAAACTTGTATTTGGTTGATGATGTTGGTCAAGATCTAAGACCAAAATTTTCCACTGATCAAAATATGGTAGACAAGATGCGCACAACCCAGATACATTCGAGATACATCATGATTTGACTGGATTTCATCAATTACAAGCAACACTGCAATTCACCTCTCCCTATGTGCCTTGAAACTCCAAGAGTATCTGGATATCCCACTTGGAAAGACCCTACATGTTTCAGGTGCATTTGGATACTCATGGTTAGAGGAAAAACAATACTAGAGATCACTTCAATTATCTTTCCTTTGCTCCTCCTGAGTTTTCAATCTTTAGTTATCAAAGGGATGAATAAGGATGGGTGGATACAATAAAACATGACATATTCAAATATACATTGAGAATAAGTACCATGGACTAACTTGGCCAATCTCAATACATGAAGAAAACTGTCTATTGGTCTTCTATGTCATCAACAATATCAGAGGTTTTAACAAAACTGGTCCATCACTTTAGCATGGAAAGTGTAAGTTCGTTAGGCAGCGAAAAAAAATGGCAAGGTGTCAGCAAATGTAGGATCAAATTGATTTTTCCCATATTTTTTGGCAAAGAATTAGGAAGGTGGCAGAGTATCCCTGTTTTTGAGGAATCCTTTCGAATGTAGCTAGCAATCAAGACACCAATTCTGCCAGAACAAATGAAGTAGATCTAGAATCCAAGGCAGCTGTTGAGGAAGAGGTGATCTAAAGATATTTATCCCAGATTTCATAAAACAAATGGCATCTTGATCATCGTCAAGTGGAAATTTAATTTCATTCATGACAAATGGCAGCTTCAACATTCTAGATTCCAAGGAATTTCGATTTCACTAGCTATAGCAGTTCGAAGACAATTTACGTGTCATTTTGGCTTTTGTATTTGTTTTCTATTTTTGGAATGAAGTAGAGATCCCAAGATCTTAGCATTCGAAACATCAGCTAGAAGATAGGAATAGATCCATTATTGTAGGTTGCAGGAGTTCGACTCATAGGAATCTAATGTGGCCATAAGCTTCTATATATTGGATAAATCTGATGTAAAAAGGGGGTTCGACCTATGAGGAAGTGGATTCCTTTTTGTTGGACCCATTCCATAAAGTTGTTTTTGTAATCTCAAATGATTGATCAGTAATAGGCAAGCTGTTGACAGGATTCTTGTGCGGAGGTGTTGGAGGCACTTCCTTTTCTCTGTTAAGTGTTTTTCCAGTTATCATACCACTTATTTTCAAATTCTTATTGTCAAAGGATAGTAATAGAGCATAATTTATTGGTAAAATACTCTACATTTGATCTTTTGGTAATCTTTATGTTTCTCTTCTAAAAGCTTAGTTTAGGAATTCTTAAATGCTCCTTTGCTTGACTTTTTATCCTCTACTTTTTCCTCATTTGACACCATTAAAACTTGATTCAATCCAACATTTCCACTACCTTTCCCTGTGTAAGAGATTTGTCTAGATCTGAGAGTGAGTCATAAGCACAGACCCCATCACCCAATGGTCCCTCCTCTCATGCTCCAACCAAACCATTTAAAAAAACAAATCCCGATCCATCATAACTAGCAAAATATCCTATTCTAAACCAAGCTAAATCATACATAGAGAGCCCTCTCTGAGTCTTGGAAGGCTAGATCCAAGACTCCAAGCGGTTGAAACAATTACCTATGTTTTCTCCCTCAGCCTGAGAAATTACAGAGTGATAACATTATAGCGAATCCACTGGGGAGATTCTCCAGAAGTGCACTTCAAGTTCAGATTTGACTTCTGATGGTGAACAAGATCCAAACACAGGAAGGTTGTACCATTCACCTGGCGACTCCATTGTTCAAGATCCCGAGCTTCAAAGTTCACGAGTGACTTCACTACCAACGGATCCAGATTTCAGAACATTGATGATGATTCAAGATGACAGGGTATGTGGCAAATCCTATATCTTGTGAAGCTATAAAAGAATTCAGGGATGAGTTAGCAGATTTTCAAATTGATGACGTTTTGTTAATAGTTGTGTTTCACTGTTGGAAATCGAGAAAATTTTCTCCCAAAGTTAAAATTTGTGTTCTCAAGTTGTTTGTTGAAAGACTTTAAAAGGATATTGAGCTCTTGAATACTCAGATTCAGTCCTACAGTTTCCAACATCCAAAACAGTTTTATGAGAATCTTATGTCTCCAAAACCAAAAGAGATTGTATTGTCTTTCAATTTTCTGATTGATGAATATTTGTTTGCAAGCATAAGTCTGAAACTGAATAGTTGCAATCATGGTCTAATATTGAGGATACGAATGGAAAACTCATCCATGTTAAAATGCTAAATGAATACTTGGAGAATCAACAAATAGATCATATCTTTATCGACCCAGTTGCAAATTATATGGAGCTCCTCTTCAGTATAATTGTTCAATCATGTTTTTTCTGCAAGGACCTGAGCCATCACCAGTTGCCATTACATAGTTTAGTTTTGATTTTCATCAAGCATGATGAGGAAGCCCAATCATGGAATCAACTACTAGGTTGGCTTCATTGGCACTTTTTCATTACCTGATTGAGCAATAAATATTAGCAAAGTAGGGTAGGTAGATGTGTGCCAATAAGCTCAACAAGATGAGCACTTCTTTCTCTTTCACTTTTTCTTAGTTTTTATTTTAAGTTCGATTTGTAGCCCTCAGGTTTGGAAAAGGTATAAGAAATAATCATAGGTTTCAAGTTGTAGTTTTGGGAACAACCCAATGGAGACAGCTGGCCTGCACACTCAGAGTTACTAAGTTCTTGACACCTCATGCTAAGCTGCCATCCCCAGGTGGAGCCTATGTTAGGGTCCTATAATTCTATAGGATAATCATTATGCTGACTGTTATTCATTCTCCATGGAATTTAATTCGTTTATTAACTCGATTTTGGGAGGCCTCGCCAATTCTGGAGATAAGGATTCCATCAATATGGATATAGATTAGAATTAGCATAGCAACATATCTGCTCACTTCCATTTACAAAAAAAGAGAGGGTCAATTCACTTGCTCATATCAACCCACTGTCCTCTTCAATGGTGATGTAGACCTCTTGTGCTGCTATCTATCCTTGGGAAACTTCTACGCTCCTTGAGTTGGTGATGCAAGCAGCCCTTCCTAGGATTGTTTTTATCAAAAATTATTTGGGCTCATAGCACCCAACCTCCAATTATCGAGCTAGCTACAAGATGAGAAACATACAATAGCACTAGACACAAGTCAATTCAAGCATCAGGCCACATGGAGGAGGAGTCGATGAGGAGACAACTTCTTGCTCAAGGCATTGATGCTTATTACAACTATCGGCATACATAAACAACAAATAGTTGGTTTCTCGACAAGTGGGATAATTTCCTCTGCAAAACAAATAAAAAGAGGGGAAAACACAACACTCTGCTTGTTGGAACCCCAATGTGCCAAGTGCCAATGAAGAGCCCATGCACATATATGACAACAGATGGGCACCTTTACATGAATGCAATTGTTAAGAGAGGAGTCGTGGTAGTCATTGCTAGCAAACGAGATTACAATGGATGAGTTTATGAAGGTAAAGGCCATGGTAATGGCGGGATTTGGGATGCCCTTGTCCAAACTTAGGGTTTTGGTGGTGCAGTTGAAATCCCATTTTTGACTCTGCAGCACAACTTCCTCCCGATCCTCCGCTCTATTTCGATCTCCTATCAGATTTTTTGTGGAAATCAACTATCGTCCCTCTCCTATGTGGATTTGTTTGAGCTTAGTGAATTGGTTTGTAAAACGGAGGAGGGTTTGTATGAAATAGAGATTTGGATGTTCAAAGCCGACGAAATCGTGAGGAAAGCAATCGTGTTTAATCGATCACTGGATTAAGGTTGAAAATTCGGTTATGAGGTCCTGTAAAACTTATATTCGGTTGATGATGTTGGTCAAGATCTAAGACCAAAATTTTCCACTGATCGAAAGATGGTAGACAAGATGCGCACAACCCAGATACATTCGAGATACATCATGATTTGACTAGATTTCATCAATTACAAGCAGCACTGCAAGTCACCTCTCCCTACGTGCCTTGAAACTCCAAGAGTATTTGGCTATCCCACTTTGGAAATACCTTACATGTTTTAGGTGCATTTGGATACTCATGGTTAGAGGAAAAACAATACTAGAGATTGCTTCAATTATCTTTCCTTTGCTCCTCCTGAGTTTTCAGTCTTTAGTTATCAAAGGGATGAATAAGGATGGGTGGATACAATAAAATCCAATAGATTCAAATATACATTGAGAATAAGTACCATGGACTAACTTGGCCAATATCAATACATGAAGAAAATTGTCTATTGGTCTGCTATGTCATCAACAATATCAGAGGTTTTAACAAAACTTGTCCATCACTTCAGCATGGAAAGTGTAAGTTCGTTAGGCAGTCAAAAAACAAATGGCAAGGTGTCAGCAAATGTAGGATCAAATTGATTTTTCCCATATTTTTTGGCAAAGAATTAGGAAGGTGGCAGAGTATCCATGTTTTTGAGGAATCCTTTCGAATGCAGCTAGCAGTCAAGACACCAATTCCCCCAGAACAAATGAGGTAGATCCAGAATCTGAGGCAACGGTTGAGGAAGAGGTGATCTAAAGATATTTATCCCAGATTTCATAAAACAAATGGCATCTTGATCATCGTCAGGTGGCAATTTAATTTCATTCATGACAAATGGCAGGTTCAGCATTCTAGATTCCAAGGAATTTTGATTTCACTAGCTATAGCAGTTCGAAGACAATTTACATGTGTCATTTTGGTTTTTGTATTTGTTTTCTATTTTTGGAATGAAGTAGAGATCCCAATCTCTTAGCATTCGAAACATCAACCAGAAAATAGGAACAGATCCACTATTCTAGGCTGCAGGAGTTCGACTCATAGGAATCTAATGTGGCCATAAGCTTCTATATATTGGATAAATTTGATGTAAAAAGGTGGTTCGACCTGTGAGGAAGTGGATTCCTTTTTGTTGGACCATGGGCCTTGCCATTCCAGAAAGTTTTTTCTATAATCTCAAATGAACGATCAGTAATAGGCAAGTTGTTGATAGGATTCTTGTGCGGAGGTGTTGGTGGCATTTCCTTTTCTCTGCTAAGTGTTTTTCCAATTATTATACCACTTGTTTTCAAATTCTTATTGTCAAAGGATAGTAATAGAGCATAATTTATTGGTGAAATACTCTACATATGATCTTTTGGTAATCTTTATGTTTCTCTTCTAAAAGTTTAGTTTAAAAATTCTTAAATGCTCCTTTGCTTGACTTTTTCTCCTCTACTTTTTCCTCATTTGACACCATTAAAACTTGATTCAATCCAACATTTTCACTACCTTTCCTTGTGTAAGAGATTTGTCTAGAACTGAGAGTGAGTCATATATTCAAGAACAAACCCCATCACCCAAAGCTCCCTCCTCTCACGCTCCAACCAAACCATTTAAAAAACCAAATCCCAATCCATCATAACTAGCCTATTATCCTATTCTAAACCAAGCTAAATCATACAAAGAGAACCCTCTCTGAGTCTTGGAGGGCTAGATCCAAGACTCCAAGCGGTTGAAACAGTTACCTCTGTCAATTTATCCCTCAGCCCGAGAAATTACAGAGTGATAACATAATGAATTCAAAGCAACCATGCAAAGTGAATTTGAAATGACTAATCTTGGTCTCATGAAATATTTTCTAGGATTTGAAGTTGAGCAATCTGAAAAGGGAATTTTTATCTGTCAGTGAAAATATGCCTTAGATATTTTGAAAAGGTTCAAAATGAACAAATGCAAGCCAACAGATACACCAATTGCAATAGGTACAAAATTAAGTAAACAACATGAAGGAACAAAAATTGATTATACTCTGTGTAAGAGGCTTGTAGAAATCCTCATGTACCTTACAACTTCATGGTCATACATTATGTATGTTGTAAGCTTAATTTCTAGATTTATGGAGAATCCCAAAATCTCTGATTGGAAAGTTGGAAAACGAATTTTGAGGTATATTGTGTTAAGGTTTAATCTATTATTAGGTTTCTTTTATTTCACTAGATAACCATAGCATAAATAGGATCACTGAGAAATACACAATCACAAGAGACACAACATTTATCCTGGGAAACTCTCATGGGGGAGAAAACCCAGCAAAAACTTCCTTAATATAGATAGCCAATACAATTCCAAGAGATAACTCAAATAAATAAAAAAAGTCCTCTCCCAAGAATGTGTCTCTCTCCCTCTTCCTTCTTCTCCAACTGCAGCTCCGAACTTGCACTTTGATGAACAAGTGAGTGTGTGTCCAACTGAGGCGCTAGCCTCTTTATTTATACAATCAGGCACATGTGGACGGAGGTGTATTTTCACTGGCAGGGCCAACTTCTTATTCTCGGTGGTTATAGCCACCTTTAATATATTCTAGGGCCAACTTCTCATTCTGCCTATTACAATTAGGGTTTGACCAATTCGCAAAAGGGGATTTGGTCATTTACAATACCCGACATGATCAATCCGCAAAAGGGGATTGGTCTAATGAATAATACATCAATAATAATTAGAATACTCTTTGTAGTTACATTATTTCAACAATCCCCCTTAACAAGAAGGGCATTCTACAACAACATCAGGTGAGAGAGAGGACAACATCTTGGAACACTGACTGACGTATCTATAAATCATCAAAAGTTTTTCTCATCATCCACATCGTCATTCACAATGGAGAGATGGAATGATATCATCATCCGCATCAACATGGATTAGTATGAAACTAATAGATCATCATCACAACATGAGGTTGGTCACATCATCATAGCACGAGGTTGGCACATCATCATAGCACGAGGTTGGCACATCATCACAGCACGAGGTTGGCACATCATCAAAACAATTAAGCTGGCACATCATCATAGCAATTAAGTTGGCACATCATCACAACAATTAAGTTAGTACATCATCACAACAATTAAGCTGGAAACACCACACAACAATTAAGCTGAAATCACAACACAACAATTAAGATGGCAACACCACACAACAATTAAGCTGGAATCACAACACACCAATTAAGCTGGCAACACCACACAACAATTAAGTTGGAATCACAACACAACTATTAAGCTACACAACAATTAAGCTGGAATCACAACACAACAATTAAGCTGGCAACACCACACAACAATTAAGCTAGAATCACAACACTACTCCCCCTTTCGAGGGAGGTCCTTTTGGACTATACAAAGCTTATCTCGAAAGTGCTCAAAATTTACACGAGATAGAGGTTTGGTCAATGCATCAACAACCTGTCCATCTGTGCTAACATATTGGAGCTTTATGGCTTCTGTCTGCACCATGTCACGCATGTAATGATATCAGATCTCTATGTGTTTTGACTTGTCATGGAACACATGTTTCTTTGTCATATTTATACAACTCTAGTTATCACATAGGATCGTGGTTGCTTCCATATCTAGGTTGAATAGACCAGTCAACAACTTACGAAGCCATATGACTTCACAACTGACAGAACACACATCAATGTATTCTCCTTCAGCTGTACTGAGAGCAATGCTTGATTTCTTCCTACTCTGTCATGAGATCATGGCTAATCCCAAACTAAAACAATATCCTAAAATTCTCTTCCTGTTAGAGACACTTCCAGCCCAATCTAAATCAGTGTACCCACTCAGTTTGAAGTCATGATCTCCATCATAATTGAGACCACAATCTAATGTACCTTTAAGGTACCTCATCACATGTTTTGCAGCAACTAGGTGAACATGTATGGGTTCTACCAGAAACTGACTCAAAGTGTTCACGGAAAAATAGATATATGGTCTGGTGTTCTTCATATACATCAACGATCCAATGATCTTTCTATACAACGTGGCATCAATCAATTCTGACGAAGTGTCGACCAGAAGCTTCAGCTTCATTTCCATGGGTGTAATCATGGACTTGCACTCCAACATATCAAATCTATTAAGGATTTCAACTGCATACTTCCCTTGGTTAAGAAGATTCTCTATGGGCTCTTCCATACCTCAAGACCCAAGAAATAATGCATTAGGCCAAGGTCTTTCATCTCAAATTCTACAACGAGTTTCTTTTTACATTCAATGATGAGATTTTCTTCTCCAATTAAGAATAAGTCATCCACATACAACAACAATATCATCAACTCATCATTCATAACCTTGAAGTAGAGGTTAGAATCAACTTTACTCTTGGTAAAGCCCAAGCTCATCAGAAAACTATCTATCCTTCCATACCAAGCTCTAGGAGCTTGCTTCAACCCGTATAGAGCCTTTTTCAACTTGCAGACATGAGTTTTCCTGTCTTCAACTTCAAATCCTTGAGGTTGTTCTATATACGCTTCTTCTTCTTCGATGACACCATTTAGGAAAGTTGTCTTTACGTCCATTTGGTGTAACCTTCCACTTCATCTTAGCTACAAGGGCTATGATGGTTCTGATCGAAGTGTATCTAGGTATAGGAGCAAATGTCTCTTCATAGTCAATGCCTTCCTTTTAAGAAAATCCATGAGCGACAAACCTTGCTTTATACTTCTCAATACTTCCATCAGCAACATGTTTTATTTTGAAAATCCATTTGGAAGATACCACATCCTTTCTCTTCAGTCTGGGAACTATTTTCCATACATCATTCTTAATTATGGATTGGTATTCTTTTGTCATGGCATCTGCCCATTCTTTCTTCTGAATGGCTTCTTCAAAGCAGGTAGGCTCCTTATCTAAGAGATCACACATCAAAGCCATATAACTGGAGAATGGCTTATGTCTCTTTACTTGTCTCGTGGTTCCTTCGGTAACACCATACTTCTCTCCATCTTGAATAATCTCCCTAGCCCAGGCAGGCTTTCTCTTATGGGAGATCATCATATGAGGAGGTTCTTAAGATTCTACTATGTCATGATATTCTATAATTTCCTCATCAGGGGAAGATATGACTTCCCTCACTGGTTCTGCAACTCTAGTAACCTCCCTAACTGATTCTACAACTCTGGAAGCTACAGGTTCCTCTTCATATACTTCTTAAAGATGGCATATTATTGATTTCTTGAGTGTTGCATATTCATCAAAGGTCACATCCTTGTTGATCTCAATATGATGGTGACCTAGTATATAGATTCTGAAGGCCTTGGAGACCTCATAGTATCCAACAAATATTCCCTTCTTTCCTGAAGGGTCCTATTATTGTACAGTTTGTAGCTAGGTCAAAAGGCTAGAAGATAGAGGCCAAACTAGCGTAACAGGAACCTACCCCACCCAATGTCACCACAATGGGGAGGTTCTTTCTATTCAGGGAGGTTATCCCAGGGGAGACATCTCCGGTAACCTAGGGTTTTGAAGAGGCCAAGGTATAAATGTCAAAGTAAGAGTCCCTCCTCACAGGTTACCACCAAGATTAGATAGTCCGGCTAAACAACCAATAATGAAGTGTAGCCCCAAATGAGAACATCTTCTCAGAACAAGACAATAGAAAAACAATATATGCATGCTATAATTCAATGGGTTGGTACTTCATATAACTATTTGATATCAATATATTAGAAATTATGACAATGGATATTGACGAGATCACTGTTGATTAATATAGCAATTGAACGATATCAATTCATCAATAAATATTGAGATGATGCAGCAAACAATGTATCTAATCAATTCCTTACTCAATAAATGCTTTAAAACACCATCTAATTGCTTATCAACAGAAAAAACTGCGTCAAGATGGAATAACCAAGTGTGACGTCAGCTTTATTAGGGCTAGTAGTTAGCTAGGGTTTCAAATTATAAAAGTTTTAAGAGTTGTTTGAGCACTATCAGTTCAACGTTGGGGACCTAAGATCAATGCCTAGGGGTAGATGGAGTCAATTTAAGAGAGGGCACAAAGGTTGAAGGGAATAGGCTAAGGAATAGAGGGAAGGCTTCTGAAGTGCTGCAATGGCAAGGTCCCATAATCAAAACCCTAGGGGAAAGAGGCTCACTCTGGTGTTGCTTAAGCAAGGCCTCGTTCTCTTTCCTCCTTCCTTAGGTTAAACTTGGAAAAAAAGCTAGCATAAAAGATAAGTCAAGACAAGAGGGTGAGGTGAGGGAGAGTGTTGCAATGGCAAGGCCCTATTACCAAACCCTAGAAGTAGGATGGCCCTAGGTGTAGATAACCTAGGCCTGGGACGTCTCCTCCTTCTTAACTCTTAAAAGGCACGGCTAGCATAGGGGAAGAAGTAAAAAAAAGTGTAGTAATGGCTAGGCTCTTCCTTCCTTCTTCAATGGCTGAGAATTTCTCTTTTAGGGGACATGAGACAACAACCTACTTGTGTGTTTGTCCCCTAGGGTTTTAAATCAGCAAAATTTATAATAAATGAAAGAATATAAGACTACAACCATTCAATTAAGAAGTTTTGCAGAAAAAACACTTACATATCATGAAAACATAACATTGCAAACCCTAGTTGTAAACCTTCCTTCAAGAGAAATGCCAAAAATGCCAAGAAAATCCTTCCTTCAACAAGTGCACCTCACTTAAAAGATCAAATACCCAAGGGCGCAAAAAATCAAATCTCACTATGAGAGTGAGTTGTCTGTTATGTCAAAATGAGGATAAATCTCCTCAATATATACTGTATCGTGACCTTTAATTAATTTTAGGTCATTAAAAATAGCTGACAAGGCTACAAACCAAAATCATTCTGTTTTTACATTAAATTGTAAAAGAAAAACCCTAACTGAGCATAAGCAAGACATCAAGCCCTACTAAGGGAGATGTTATCCCTTTTTAGGGAAAATGCAACATAAAATGACAAAACGTTGGCCCTCTTTGGGCCTCCTAATCATGCCACACATGAGAGCTTCCCTGTCAAACTGTCACATGCTCAAGGTGACGTCAATGACTCCTAGGTGAGATCCTGGGTCATCCAAGGGAAACGTTCCACTAGAAGTGGGTCAACCCGCCTAGGTCGGACTCAACTAAAGTGCCCCTGATAGAACTCCCTTTTCTTCTCAGGTGCAAAATCTCGGTCAAACACTGTCCTATCTTTGCCCCTGATGGGGTCCCATAAACCATCTGATGGGCTCTTCAGCCCCATGGAGGTCCAAACTAATCATCTCCCCATGTGTACCAGTCCACGTGGTACCTGTCTGTCGGGCATGGTCCTGCACATCAAAAAATATGCCCTCCACGGGCTTATTAGTCACAAGGATCATAGCAATGTCAATCACATTTCATCATCAATTTTATCAAACATATGCATAAAAGCCCTGATATATCATTCAATAGCTCAAAGATTCTACAAAAACCTGCAATACAAGGTTGAGAAAAAGGACAAGATACCCTATTGGGCTAGTATCCATAAGGAAAGGAAAGTTTCCAAGGGGTTCCTTCCAAGCCATGTAACGAGGTGAAGTGGTTTTAAGGGATGTCTAGACATAAGGGTAGAGTGAGAGCCAGGGATGCATGATATTACCTATGGGTGCCTTTGTAGAAGGCGAGTTGTACCAGTCATGGATGCAAATTTTTCCAAGCCCCTTTTGCCTTTATTCTTTTCTTTATTTTCTTTTTTCTTCTTCTTTTTCTTTTTATTCAAGGGCTAACCAGACGACACTACCTTGGCATGGTGACCATAACTGACAGTGTTACCCACAAGTACTTTCACAGCGGTGATAAGGCTATCTCGTGATGAGACCCCCTTTCCCTTGGCCATGCAACCAAAGGTCACTGCCCT
>SNQJ01S0084529.1:0-29794 GCA_010110895.2 Picea sitchensis | reverse complement strand
GTTATGGCCTTACGAAGTTGGAGGACCCTCATTTGTTGGCTTGAAGCCCCAAAAGGTCAAAGAAGTCAAAGAGATTGCAAAGAAGAAAATTATTATTTAAATGATAAAGTAAATTGACAAAGTCAAGAAGGATTATTTAAATAATAAAGTGAAGTGACAAAATCAAAGAAGATTATTTAAATGATAAAGTGAGGTGACAAAGTCAAGGAGGAATATTTAAATGATAAAGTAATGGAGAACTTTCTAATTATGGAAAGTGGTTAACCCTAAAAATGAGGAAAATAGGTTAAGTGGCCTAGAAATGGGTTAAGTGACCTAGAAATAGGTTAAGCGGCCTAGAAATGGGTTAAGTGACCTAGAAGATGGAGAGTATAAATAAGAGGCAAGGCTCTCTCATTTCATATCACACTTGAGAATATTGAATATATGTAGGTGACTAAGGTAACCAAAGGACATCTAAGCCGAATTTCAAAGGGAAGGTGAAGAAAAGAAGGCCACAATTCAAGGGAGGATAAATTCTTTTGATGATGCTTTCTAAGGTATGTTATTTACAGGTCATCTCACCATTTTCGCAACAATTGTTTTTATAGAATGATTCAGACCGTGAAATTGATAGGCCATTGAGAAAACATATCCAAGTATCTATGATAAAAAATTCAGCTTGTGGAGAGTTGTATTTTTGGAGTTACACTCCGTGGAAAACAAGGTTTGTGGCTAGTCATGAAACTAGTCTAAAACATGTGTTTCGGGTAAAAACGTCATAACTTCTTCATAACAGATCCAAATCCAGTAAGAAAAAATGTGTTGGTTAGAGTACAGTCTGTAGTAGAATGTGCAACATTTTTAGATCGATTCAACAAATATTATGTGCGGGGCACGCTCTACAAGGTCACTCTCTAGAATAAACTAGAATTCAACAAGGTATGCCATTTTTGCTATAACTCCTTTTCTGAGAGGTTCCAAGTAGTGACACTTGGAGGAATTGCATGAAACACACTGAGGAACATTGTATATCAGTTTAATATCATTATTCATTACAAGTACATAGTTATGATTATTTTAAGTTAGGGTTGTGAACTAATCCAAAACTAGTCATGTGAGACTAAAGAAAAGTTTGATGAAAATGCTAGTCTCTTGTTGTTAAAGTTAAGGAAGGTTTGCAGGTATGTGATCATATACATCAGGTTTATTATAGAGTTACAAATCATATTTGGACGATGAAATTGATGAGGGATTTTGGTTAAGGTACATGTTGGGTACATGGTTGAGACAAGTAGTTGATGAGTTGGCACATACATGAGGTGTATAGTTGATGATGATGGAAAGCCTGAGTGGGCCTAATGGTTAAGAACCTGTTTTTCCTCTTAAGAGGTCACAAGTTCAAATCTAGAGGGGGGTAGGGTATGTATACCTTCGTAGACTTTACCATTCAAATCGTTGGGCGAAGGGGGGTCCCTTGTCCCACAAACAAGGGGGGCTCATACACCAATTTGGTGTGGTGGCTTGGCCATGACCTTAAAAATAGATTATTATTATTATTATTATTATTAATGAGTCATAGTTGAAGAGTATTTGACACATGATTGGTACATATTTGGTACATGGTTGGATGAACTTGTTTGTGGTACATGTTGATTACAGGTTGTTTGGTACATGTTGGTGCATGGTTTATGCACTTGTTTATGGTACAGGTTGATGCATGGTTCATGTTTATTGGTACAGGTTGATGCATGGTTCATGTTTATTGGTACAGGTTTATAGAGGTATATCTCATGGTGATAGTGTGACAGTGGTTCCATCATTCTACTTCTACTTCAGGGTGGTTAGATGGGGCAAGGACAGGTGGTTGTAGCCGGAGAAAATAGGGGGTTGTAGCCTCTTTTTGGTTGTAGCCAGAGAATAGGGGAGTTGGAGCTTCCTTCAGGTTGTAGCATGAGAAACAAGGGGGTTGGAGCCTCCTTCCAGTCGCAACTAGAAAAAAAAGGAAGTTGGTGCTTTCAATGAATGTAATTCTTCAAGACATATAAGAAAAACCATTTTGTGGTTTTCTCCCACTTTGGGTTTCTACGTAAAGCATTGGTGTACTGTGTATGTGTATGATTCTTCATTTGTTCATTTCTTATTTACTCTGCAGTTATTGGATGATAATTCTACATTGATATAACACTTGGATTAGATGGTTAAAAAGGATTAAATTTATATATTATTGAGTCACCCCCCCTCACAGTAATCCAACAAAAGATCCATATAGGAAATCCTATAGGCCATGACAAAGTTGTTCACATAACTTCAGATTTTTACAAAAAATTATATAATCTATGATGTCCTAGTCCAAAAAGGCAAGTGAGATAGCAACAGGACCAAGCCAAGATGTGGCTTATCATATAGTTTACATCAAATTCACGTGGAGATAGACAAAAATCCAAAAAAAAGACTTTTTCCAAGATTGAAACAGAGCTAGAAAGATAGATGTGTTTCCCGGGACCCTCCAAGCCATTAAGTCAGTTGTAATAAGTGATTTTTCCTTTAGGTTTCAGTGATGATTGCTTTGATCATGTGTCCTCCTCCTTGTTGTGATTCATGTATATATGTTGGAAGTTGATCTCATGAAAATATTTAATTAAGTCCAAAATTTTGATTTTCCAGCCCTCGATTGCACAAGCTTGTAGTCTACCTTTTTTTGTTAGCCACTCAATGACCACATTTGAATCCCCCAGAACTTGGAATTTTTGTATTGATAGGTGGTTTTCCAGTGTCAATGTAGCCCAAACACCCATAAGTTTTGTTTTTGTGTCTGTTCCCACACCGCAATTCATAACCCATCTATAAATAGTTGACACTGGTGTTTTTATTACACCCCCGCTCCATATTGTTTGCCATAATCCCAAGCAGAACCATCAAAACATGCAAGAGTGTTTACAGCGTGTTGAGAGATCAAACATGCACAATCTTGTATAGGTTTTTGGGAAACTTTTTTTCTTCTAAGGGGGCAAAGAGTTTTGGTAATCACAGAGAGGAAAGAAGGGGCATTATTTTTTAAAGTTGCAGAGTTCCTCTCCAACCAAGTATACCAATAGATAAGGGTCGAAATATATGTAATTTCATATTTCTCCTTTATCCAGGATTTAAAACAATCTGACAACAAAGATCCTGTCCAAACTCCTTTGAAATTCAGGATTGTATTTAATCTTTCCTAGATAGATTTAGTGAAAATGCAACTTATGAAGAGATGGCTTATGTTTTCATTCTCGCTCTTGCATAATAGACATTGGCTTGGGACTTCCCAACCTTTTTGTTGTAGTATGTCCCAAGTTAATATCTTTCCCTCTGCTGCCAATCATAAGAACAATTTTAGTTTTAGTTGTAATTCCCATTTCCAAAGGTTTAGTCTCCAACCATCAATTCTTGAGCAACCTTGTGTTGTAAGAGGAGCCATGTAGATGTTCTTTACAGTGAGGTACCTTTAATGGTCACCCCCTGTCCACATTAAAGAATCATCACGGTCTTGAATGGAAGCACCTGAGCTAATGAGGGCCAAACGGAAAATTTCACATTCTGCAGCCAGCGTTCCCGTCAGTCCCAGGTCCCCAACTTTGTACCAACTGATCGAATGTTCACTTGGTACGGTGATGTTTCTAGCCTAGGAGAGTACAGAAATATTATTATGTCTTAAAAATGAAGCAAGCTTTGGAGAAAGAAAGGATCTGTCACCCATTCCCAGGATGTTGTCTCTTCCAAGAGAAACAATATGTCCCGAACCAGGAATCCAGCTAAGCCATTGAGTGATCAGGTGTATCTATTTTAGGAGGCCGCTCCAGATTTTTGATACTGCTGATAAGTTGAAAGTTGGCGATCTGAGCTAGTTTGTAATAGTGGTTGAAGGTATATATTTCTCTTTAATTACATCATGCCAAATGACATCTCTCATTAAAACCCTCCAGAGTGTATTTGTTGCCAATGATTTACTGAAGTGGAAAATATTGCGAAAACCCCAACCTCCAAATTTCTTTGGTTTTGCTAGTGTGTCCCATCTGCAAAGATGGTAATGAAAAGAGTCTATGTTTCCTCTCCAAAGGAAATTATACATTAAAATCTTGATGTTGTTTAAAATTGTGTTGGGGATGGTCACCAACGACATCCAATATATTGGCAGACTTTCTAGAGTAGATTTCACTAAAATAAATCGTCCCCCCAAAGATAACCATCTCTACCACTAGAGGTCAATTTGTTTTTCCATCTTTGACAACAACCATCTCCAGTCAACACTTTTATGTAGCCCTGTAGTCAAATAATAACCCAGATATCTAAGACCAGTAGATAGTTCTGTAAATTTATAAGGGAGAGTTGTCATGTATAGAGCTAATTCCACGTCTGATAACCCTTCATAAAGAACATTTGATTTTTGTTCATTTACCTTTAATCCCGATGCTTTGCAGAAAAATTTAATGATTCTATCAATTTCTACCATTCATTAATAGTAGCATTTGTCATGATTAAAATGTCGTCCACAAAGAAAATGTGAAGGATCCTTATCATTCTAGATACCTTTATGCCCGCTAACTTCCCAGTCACTTTGCTTTCTTTTAATATTAAGCTAAGACCCTCCAATACCAATATGAACAACAGAGGGGATAAAGGGCATCCCTGTCATAATCTGCGACCGCTTCTGAATAATTTCGTAGCTTTACCATTTATTAATACAACAAAAGTTGATGTAGAAACACAACTCATAATCCAATTAGTGAATTGTAACCCAAAACCCACTTGAATTAAGATCATCCTTAGCAAATCCCAGTCAATACAATCATATGATTTTTGTAGATCCAACTTCAGAATAAGTGATTTTTTTCTCTTTTTTTTTTTAATGTTGTGGAGGCAGTCATGTGCAGTACCAATGGCGTCATGTATATGTCTGCCCTTCAGAAAGAAAATTTGTTTTGCAAAGAGTGATCTGGATAGGATCAGTTTGATACGATTTGTTATGATTTTTGTAATTAATTTGTAACAAAGATTGCAAACATAAATGGGTCTTTAATCATCGAAGGTAGTCGGCTTATTTGTTTTTGGGATAAGGGAAATAATGGTTGAATTAAGGCCCCCTGCAATCAATCCTTTCTTCCTCAATTCCTCGACCATCTTTAAGAGGTCGGATCCCACTAGATCAAAGAAATATGTGAAGAACTCGATTGTCTAGCCATCGGGCTCCAGACTCTTATCTTTATTAAACAAAGATAAAACCTCTCTCAATTCATCTATGATGACTGGGAAATGTAGAGCGATTGCTTCTTCATCATTTACCAATCGGGATAAGAGTCCAACTAATATGACTTGTTCTATTGTTGTTTGTTGTTCCTGTGCCTTGAAGAAATTACTAAAATTATTCATTGCCTCTTCTTTTATAACCTCCTGACCAGTGTGATGAATCCCATTAGTATCTAATATCTCCCATATATGCTTGTGATTTCTCCTATAACAGGCATATTGGTGAAAAAACTTAGTATTCTGGTCTCTGCTTTGTATCCAAATATCCTTACTGTGTTGCCTCCACAATTCTTCTTTTGCTTTTAAAATATTATTTATTTCTTGTTCCAAGATACTTAGGTTTAGTTCTATATCCTTGGAAAATGCGCCTTTGGCCCGAAGCATAAGATTTTCTTTAATCTATGATTCCAACTTCTCTAGCTTCAATATGTTCTTGTCGTTTCTATCCCTGATCCATTGCTTTGTCTTTTTTTTAAGGTCCTTCAGTTTCCATATAATTCTACGTTGTCTTCCTCCTTCAGAAAGCTATTTTGGATCAGTCCAAAACTTATGAACAAGGATATTGAAATCCTTTTCAAGTAGCCACTAAGAATTAAGTTTAAAAGGATATGGTTTGTAGATAGGGTCGATCTCTAGTTGTAATAGAACTGGTGCATGATCTAAAACAAAAGGGTATTCCATCGAGGAACGGTATAATCCTACACCAGATAATAGCTCTTCAGAAACATACAATCTATCCAATCGTTTAACAATCGAGCTAGTCCTAGTTCACCCATTTCTCCAAGTTGGGACAACTCTGTTCAATTGGATATCAATAAAATGTTTGGATTGAAAAAGTGTTTTGAAATACTCTGCCAATGGACCCGCTTGTGCAAATTCTCCCCATACTTCGCCCGTTGAGACCATAAAATTCAAATCTCCTGCAATGATCATATTTTTGTGTGAAAGAAGACCACTGTCAACCACAACGTTCCAAAACTTCTTCCTCTCCACACATGGGCCATAGATTTTTAGTAGAGTGATCTCCCTTTTGCTTGCAATGCACATCCCTATTAATAAAATGCCACCAACAGAGAGGTAAGGTACCAAATCAAGCTTGTTAGGATCCCAAGTAACCAAAAGACCTCCTGAGGTACCAATCGAGTTAACAACACAGGAGACCTAGGAAGGACGCAAGCCATTCATGAAAGATCTAGCTTTATGTTCATGTACCAGAGTTTCCTGTAGAAACAATATATCTGGAAGAGTTTTATCCAAAAGCTGATGAACATAAGCAGTTTTTAGGGAGTCCCCTATCCCTCTAAGATTTAAGGAGAGAAAAATTATTATTTCACCCTTTCTAGCGCTTTCACCGCTCTAAGTGCCCCACTATCAGTGGCAGGAGGAATTGAATCTAGTTGTTTGGAGGTCAAGGCCAAAGATTTCTTCCTTGCACTTCGGGTTTTTATAGGAGAGTATTCAATGCCTAGGTCTCGAGACCAGGAAAATTCCTTTCCAGTCCCGTCAAAACCTTGTCGGGAAGTACTGGGTTCCCCACCCCAAGACAAGTTTTCATACACAAAGCTCCCCAAATAAGAAAGTAAAGGGACGATAGAGGTGGGGTCGTGAAGGTAAGGAATCAATAAATCTAGCACCTCGTTTAGTGAAGAATCAATATCATTTGTTTCATGACAACCAGGCAGAGTAATAGGGTCCTCGTGAGGGTTGAAGGTCAAAGACTGGGAGGAAACCGATTGGCTAGGGTCCACCCGATCAATGGAAGGAACTGAACCAATTCCTATGACAACTAAATGTTCGGGGCTCCTTGAAGTTTCAAGGGTTTCAACACCCAAAGGTGTTACAATAATGGTATCCTTTTCCACTTGCCGGTAAGACCCCCCAACAACATGACTAGTATATTCTGAAGCCGACATATTATATCTCTCCTCATTCATTGTATTCTGTTTTAACCAACCAGATGCATCCAAAGTCTCATTTTCCCAAAAATTTAAAGTAGAAAAAAACACAGGACTAATTTATCTTAACTTTCCCTAGAGAATCTCAGTTTGTGTCGATGGACTGGTGACCTCCCGTCAATAAAAGGAAGGCCCCGAAACCGTCTGTAGCTTCATCAGGGGAAGATTTATATAGATCTCTATGAATCTTCGTGTCCTCCAGTTCATCTACTGCAACCCAGCCTTTACAATCCTTTCAGAGGTGTCCAATGCTATGGAAGATGCTACATCCGAAGGGTATGCTGAGGTAATCAAGCCTCTGTAAATTCTTACAACCTCTCCAATCAATCTCTAAAACCTCAGGAAGCCCATTGTGGATGTCCATTTCGACCAAAACCCTCGCAAATTTTCTAACCGGGGTTGTAAGGTTCTGTTTGTCCAAAAAGATAAAAGTGCCAAGTGTATTCCCGATCTCCATGAGTGCACCCTCGTTCCAGAGGTGGATGGGTAAGGCCAGTAAAAGCACCCACAGATGGCGCATCTGGAAATACTCTATGGCTTGGTCAAAAGCTACTCTCCATCGCTTTAACATGAGGTTGTTGCCTCCCATAACCCAACGGCTTTCCAAAAGGGTAGACAAGTCTTCAGGAGATTTGCAGATGAAGCCTAACCAACCCTTTGTTAGGTGTAATATCTATGGAACGTAACCTAACATAGGTACCCAATGTTGTTCTACCCAAGCTTGTAAAGAGACCTTGCAGAGATCCCTGTATGAAACCCTGCTCACTAACCCACAACGCCATCCTTATCGCCTCTTCGAGCCCCACATCTGACCCCAGTACCATCTTCCAGAAAACTTTGTTGGATTTCCACTGCCTTCGTCTGCTCCCGGAAGGACACACCAACTTAAACTCCCTTTTCTGTGTGCCTAGAGGAGCAGTCTCCCTTTGTAACTCAAGTGCATTGTTATCATACGAAACCTTCGCACTAGGACGAGAATAATACGAAAGTCCAGGGAGAATACCAGAGTTAGTGGGTGGGTGGCTTAACTTAATGCTTTGTGGATTAGACCGATAAGTTGTCAAGTCACGAGAGGGAGAATTTAAGGTAATAGTACCATTCCCCAAGGAGTCGACAGTGTCATAGAGGCCAACCCACTGCCAAATGATCTCGTATGTATCCTTTATAAGCGCGTCGACGTCTTTGGTTATGTCATCCTGACCAGGCATGTCTGTAGAAACCAACCACGTGGGCTCCACCGAGAGTAGTTCTTTGCCAGAGGAGTCAGGACAAAACTCAATAACTGAGAAATGTAGTGGAGAGAAGTTGCCTGGGTTCCATGGACCATAAAGAGTAACACTTGCCTAGGTTCCATGGACCATAAAGAGTAACATTAAATCTAGTGAGAAACAAGCTCAGTAACCGAGAAAGTAAGTGGAGAGGAGATGACTAGGATCCAGGGTCCATTTAAAGTAACATTTAAGTCGTTACACAGGAGGAAGTGGAGGAAAATAACGAAGGAGGTGAGAGGCAACCTTACTACATATCTACACAACCGTAAGTTGGGGGAAAACTTTGTAACTAGAATAAACCAGTAAAACATAACCAAAAAAATCCACTGACACATAAATCAGAAAGGAAGGAAGAGGGATAAAACGTCGAAACCCTGTCCTGACTTTGGCTGCCTGCACAGATGTCCGCCATGCCTGGGAGTTTGAACTTTTTCAATATATCCATTGCAAGGGAGGTTTCTCATCATAGTGCTCATCATAACCTAAATCGTGATCTCAAATGATCTTCCCAGATGTTGAAAATACACTCTGCCTTGAGCGATCGATGTCTCTTTGGGCCCAAGTCAAATGAGAAGGTGTAATTGTTATTCTTTCATTCGATAAATGAATTGGACTTTGTTATTTTAGGGCATGTTATTCTATATTTCCTTACTTAATCATTCTCTTCTCATTTTCTAACTTTATGTTTTTATATATTTCCTTACTTAACCATTCTCTACTCATTCTCTAACTTTATGTTTTTCTATATTTCTTTACTTAACCATTGTAGCGAGTATTCGGGATAGTGAATTGAGAAACGAGTGTATGCATTTTAGGACTAGTTTAAAGGTATATTAAATAAAAATTTAAGTAGGGATATATATATATATATATATATATATAAAACAAGTAATTCTCATTTCTAAAATTACAAGTTTGATTCTAATTTCTAAAATAACAAGTTTGAGTAAGGTGCTTTGTATGAATAATAAAGAGTACGGTTTTTTGTATGAATAATAAAACCATGAAAAAAAGTGTAGATATAAGATAAGAACCTACCAAAAAGGGGAATCTGAATTATTCTGTGGATTATTCGCATTACCAAATATATAATTCTTATGTAATATTTAATACATGTTTTGGTGTTTAATTGATGGGTGATTTTATTTGTGAGTGTTGGTGCCACGTAGTTATTTGTTTTGTTTGGATATGGATGTTCGTACCCCATAAAACCATTTAGGTATTTCTTCCAAACCTTCCCATTTATAAGGGAAAGCATAGTGGATGAGTGGAAATACTCCTCATTTATAAGGGAAAGCATAGTGGAAGAGTGGAAATATTAAATCCTCTGTTGAACAACTAATTCCTAATTCCAAACTAGGATTATTAATTATAAGGAAGGTATCTCTTCCAAACCTCCTCATTTATAAGGGAAAACATAGTGGATGAGTGGGAATACTCCTCTCATTTATAAGGGAAATCATAGTGGATGAGTGGAAATACTATATCCTCTTTTGAACAACTAATTCCAAACTAAGATTATTAATTATAAGGGTTATTATTTATTAGGATTTTTATTTATTATTGTCATAAGTTTTTAAGAATGAAAAATATAAGTTTATGATTCTTAATCTTTTGACATTTTATTTATTAAAATATTTTTAAGATAGGGAAATATGTAATAATGATTATTTTATGATTTACTTTTATTCACTTTCTTTTTAAAGCATGGAGACCTCGAAGAACTAAGATCCAATACAAAATACTCTAATACTTAATCTATGATAACTCCAACTTTATATATAGCTAATATAATTCATAAGAAATATGTATTTGAATTAGCCTTGCACTTTGAAGATGAAAAATAAATAAATAAATTAAAATAATAATAATAAATAAAATAATTATATAATATAAAATAAAAATTAAATAAAGTGGAATTTAAAAGAAAAGATAGTCAAAGTTACAAATAAAGTAAAGCTAACTAAAGCTACATTATTGAGTAAATATAAAGGATATTTTTTCAACCATCAAATGGAGTCTATGCATGGATACAATGGAAGAGCCATTATTTAATACACATTGCAAAGATTATGAGGATCATTTTGGGACCTTGGAGGATCATAGAGTTGTATAAACTGCTACTATGGTTGGCCACCTCCATGGTATATAGAAACCCACCCAATCATCATAGTCAAAGGTTTCTCGATGACATTGGTGTGTCTTTGACTTAGCAACTTCCTAAGTGTATGAATACATAAATGAGAAAACCCATGAAACAAGTTGGCATAATTTTGTTGATTGATGGCTCAAGGGATCTTAGTCAAGGGTTGGTTGGGAGAGGATCCATCCCCAAGCCTTGTTGTCTATTGTTGGTGATTATGCAATCGTATTGTTGTATCTAGAACATATTTAATATAAGGAAAGTTTATTAAGATATTCTCTAGGTAATTTTATTTAGTCCAGCCTACATATTTAATGCATACAATTGTTATTTAATGTTATTTATGATTTAGGCTCTATTATTTATGTTTATTTTGTTGGTTAACTTAGTTGGTTGTAGTGCTCTCATCTACTTTGACTTTATTTGATCGATGTGTTCTTATTATTTGAGGGCATTCAGGTTACAAGAATGACCTAGTTGATTGATAGATACACTTTTGGATGATGTGATCTAGATAATTTGAATTTGTTTGCTCATGACTTATGTTTTGATATCCATGTGATGATATGAGGTAATTGGATTTTGTTATATGATGTGATGATTTGTTTTATCATATGAGTAGGTTGAGATGTTGTATCATGAACTAAATGTGTGTGCATGTATAAGAACCATATAAGTTATATGAAATTTTAAAATTAATTGATGCCATGGGATATTGAAAATGAATGGATGTTTATATGATATAATTTAATATATAATGTTATGCTACATATGGTTTATCAAGTGTGATAGGAAGAACCACAAATTCATATGGACTCTAGATTGAGTCGATATATGTGAACCCAAGATGGGGTCAAGATATTAATGAGTGTACTATGTATATTGTTGCTTATTGTTTATTCATGATTATTGGAAAATACTATTTTATGTGTTTGTCTCGATATGTGTGCAAAGACATGAATAGTAATTGCCAATTAAGATTACACATGAGCTAAGGGTTGTATGAAAAGTTGTAACATGATGATGACCATTAGGAGGAGGTGTTATAGGTTTCTTATTCATGCTTACTATCCCTCCTACCATGTAATGAGTTCAAAAACATATTTTTTTTGTTGGAGGTTACACATTGACATGAGAATATGCCATAGATTTGGTCACTCATGAGTTTATATTGAGGGGTGTGCAATAAGGTGGCAATCCTTAGTCTTCATTGACTATTAATCTCTCAACAGATGTAAACGGGTTGGGTCCCAACCATGACACATGTCCCCCCACCATGAAAGTGATACTTGAAGAGCCTAATTCATCTTAGTTCCTCCCTTGGTATCATGGACTTTAAGAGATTATATGATATATCTAGCTCTTGGTATATGGAATTTAAAAAGTTTTAGAGGTTATGTCTAGCTCTTGGTTTAGGGTACTTGAAGAGTTGTAGTGATCACGTTTAGCTCTTGGTATCGAATACTCAAAAAGGATTTAATTTAACTTGGTTTCATCTTTGGTATTGAATTTAGTTTTTTTATGTGTATACTTTGGGATAAAACTATCATCTGACTTATATAATTATTTTGGCATAAAGAAACGAAAAAAATGTGTTTACTATTTGATTACTAATGTAGATATATACACATTTTATAAAAAGGGAAAAGTAAGATTAGACTCACCTTGATATTCAAAAACAAAGTATTTACAAGTTAGAAATAAAAGAAAGATAGTGAAATTTAATTAGAAATTTTATTTAAATAGGAAATTTAGGAATATTGTGTGCACCCACTCAATTAGGAAAAATAAAAAACACTGAAGGGAGCATCTAAGATTATAAATAGGAAAGATAGCTAGAAGTTGATGAATAATATCTATGTATTTTTTAAATTAATAATTGTGAGTGGAGGTGACGTGAAAATTATGCATTTTGTATTGAATATTTAACATTTTTCATCAAAATGGCGAGAGTCATGAGCCTCAAATCCTATATAAGAAGAGAGGGTTGGGATAGAGAGCTCATATTTTTGTACTCTAATGCTGGAAGGATGTTTGGATTCTCAAATTTTTCATAGTGAAATGGTTGTGAATTTGGTCTCAAGAATGTGGTAGTGCTATGGAGGTGGGGTACCTCAAATTCTTTGGAGGAGCCACACATTCTACATGCTATTTTTTGCACCCTTTTCATACAATCTATTACATCAAAAAGATTATAAGGGAAGAAGAGTTCCCTAAGGATATCGTAGGGTGGTAAACGGGTAATATTCTCGAATTGGCAATTAATGGACCTTGGAGTAATTTTATGAAGGATCCTCTTGGAGAAGATTGGAGCTAAACACTTGAAAAGGAGGACATATATAACCATTTGGAAAAAAGAAAAAGAAAAAGAAAATATTATAAAAGAAAAAGAAGAAGAATAAACAAAGAATGAAAGAGGAAGTAAAAAACAAACAAAGAAAAAAGAGACAAAAAAAGTCCTATCGTTTGCAAATCTAGTTAAGTATACATTTATGTTTTAATATTCAAAAAAAGTACTTAAGGTTGTGAGTTTCTAAATTTGCATGTAAATTATTTTCTTGTTATGGAAGTTAAAAACTCCATTTAGAATCACCAATATGGTCTCCCATGCAATTTGATCCTCCATAGGAAACCCTCGATCATTTGAGAAATTATTGGATTTTTTGGAAAAACATTTCATATATTTTTCTGTAGGGATAGAGATGACCACTACTTGCTTTAGGAAAACTAGCTATCAGTTTACAACTATCCATTAACAAACTAGCGGTTGCATCCCATAGTGTCATGTCTGATACTTTCCAGTACAAAACTTGGGTTTTAAGGGAATTTGAGGGGAAGTTTTCTAGGTTTTTCACCTAGCACATAATGTAATAAATATTTGTGATAAAATGTGTTAAATACATTTTAAATTTTCCCTTATATTTCTAAATAGGATTTTTTATTGCATGAGAAACATTTAGTGGAATATATTCTTGGCTTAGTTTTACTAGATTATTGCATATTTATTGGTGTAGAGCATATCATTGTAAAGGACCAAAAAGATAGTTGGAATCTTATTGAGATGAAGAAGTATTACTTTCAACTATCAAATTATTTGTATTTGAGAGAAGTTTAGATATTTGAAAAAAGTTTTGTTACACAATTGAAGGCATTGTTAGTTTCCCTATAGAGAAAATTTGTAATTCTACCATATAGTGGAGAAAATGACCATGGAATGAACTACAAAGGTTGAGTCACTGTGGATTGGAATTTGTATTGTTGATTATGTAATTGAGCATATTGAACTACACTTTGATATATTGTAGTAATTATATTTCATTAAGACATTTATTTTAATTATATGAAATTGAATTCAAGAATTTGTGTTTGTAGCATTGCCTTGAATATCGTTGAATGATTCTAATGCATATATTTATGATGTGATATAAAGTATTTATTTATATAAAAAAATATTATGCATTTCGATAAGTTTCTTGTGATCTAGGTAGACATATGTGGCCACCCACCTCTTTCATTAATTCAACGCGAGTCTCCATCCTTGTAGTTTTTTTTTATCTATAATGTTTTTTGGTCCTAAACATCCGAGGCAAATTTGAGGCCTTAAACGATGTTTTTTGTCCATTTAGGGGCTATGGGTTGCAATTCCATGCCCAGATATGCCAACAATTATACTTCTTAGTTAGATATTTCCAATGGGCTATTATGCACCCCAAACAGAGATTGTATGCAAAAGTTGCACCCCCAATAAGTTGATGTATCAACTAACCACCTTAGGGCTCACAATCCTTTTGACACTTCGTCTCCTAGGGTTAGGGTTTTTTCTTCTTAGGTTTAAGTACTTTATGTTAAAAGGCCATTTCATCTTCTTGTAATGGCTACTTGCAAATTATCATAGCCAACACCCATCTCTTCAGAGATGAGCTACCACCATTATAGCTAGTTTATATTGCTTTGCATTTCATAGTGTTTTTCTATTTCATTTATTAATAGAATTTGGTTCTCACTATATTAGAGTGCTACCTACAATATTTATATGTGTATGTTTCCATTCATATTCCTACCTTTCATTTCATTCTCTGTACAATCTAGATTAGTCATATCAAAAAAATCTATTCTTTGTTGTTTCTCAGTGCATGTCCCCAATGAGGTTAGGGTATGGAGAGTTGGGCCTTGAACTAATTTCTCTTGGAGAATACCACTATCACTGGCCCAAGTGACCCCCCATAGAGAATGAAAAGAGAGATGATAGAGTAGGATATCTTAACAAGTTGTTTCTTGAGGAATCTCTCATGCGATAGAGGACTGAGATGATGGAAAATTTCACCCAAATCCTTTGATGACTGCTAATGGTGGTTGAGAAACCTTCAAACATATACCATTTTGGAGGTGTGTCGCCCTTTAAGGTACAAGTTGAAATTCCTTTATTTGAAGTAAATATAGATGCAAATGCTTTGGAGAAATGGTTAAATTTGTTAGAGGGTTATTTCTCTGTTCAAAATTTTTCATACATTGAGAAGATCACTTTTACACTCTTTAAGGTCCTTTCCCATGTCAAAGATTGGTGGAAAGGTTATTGGGAGATCCATGATGAATATGATTCTAAAAAAATTAGGAAAAAAACCACTTGGGTGGATCTTGTTGTTACCCTCGAGGATGAATTATTCTGTGTTGGAAACTATGATTACCAGTACATGAGATGGAAAACTTTGTGTCAAGAAATAGACCAGATGGTGCCAATGTCTTCCATACCTTGCACTGAAATTTGGGTATCAAAGACTTTGAGCGGCATCTAGTTTTGAGGTACCATAGTGACCTACATAGGTACATCCAAATAGATATGGATTTCTTGGAAATATCTTCATTGGTAGTTGCTTATTGATAAGTTATCAAAATCGAGAGAAATTTAAGTAGAGGAAAAGTGAGATTTTGGGTCTTCAAATATACCACAATAAAAGCATGGTACAGGTGGCCCCAACTCACAGAAAAAAGGATAGAGAAAGGATATCCAACCTCAATACAGCTGATCCAAGACAAAGGAAAAATGTAATACCCTAGTTTGATCCCAAGATTGTAAATATATTGTACATGTGATACTTAGGCTGGTGAGCTAGTATGTTTGGGCCAGAGTGTCTGTATATAATACTTAGGATGGTGAGATGGTATGTTTGGACCAGAGCACCTGCATATGATACTTAGGCTGGTGAGATGATGTTTAGACCGAAGTGCCTCCAAATATGATTAAAGGTCAAAGAGCCTATATTATAAATTGTACATATGCACTAATTACTAAAAATAACACTACAAGTGCAGACCAAGGGATGCATAGAGTATGGGGGGATAAGACTCCATGGGTGGGAAAGGGGGATAAAGGCTGGGTAAAAGGGAATAATCCAAATATAATATAATAATTCTCTAATCCTTTATGCATGCTTTATAAATTAAGCTCCTATGTAGTGCAAAAGGGGGGCCCATAAGTGTCATTGTCAAAAAGGGCACATGCATATTTAAAGGAGGAATTAAGTATAATTATTCATTCCATCCATTCCATTCTTACCATGATGGCTACAAGAGTTTCTCTGGGGGATATGGTGACCCGTACTATGGAGTTTATCATGTGGTTCCTAGGTGGATTTGGGTGTGTGTACCCTTCTCCTTGGGCTTCCTTGGGAAAGGATACAGCCTTGGAGGGAGAAGTGTGGGGATAGGTTCCCTGGTGTGATGCTTGAAGGGTACCTAGAGACCTCTGAGGGTAGCTACAACTCGTACAACCATAATGATCTGAGACTTCCTTACCAACTTGTGCTAGAGCCCTGGAAGGGTAGTGGTGCAACTCGAGGGATAGTGATGCAGTGGAGAGGACACACTACTTTGGGTTGTGTAGGTTTATGAGGAATGAGAGATTGTAGGTCGGAGTGATGTTGAGGTTTGGTACCTTGGACTAGACCTTGTTGGTATTGAATGTGGACCATATATTTTTTAGGAGGCCCTTTTCCTTGGTGGATTAATAGCCTCAACTTGGGGGTGACTCAGTGCTAAGAGATTATAAACAATGTGGTCTATGGTTGGGAGGAGCGTCTAAGGTCTGCGATTAGCCAGTGGTTTCAAAAAATATAAGTTCCATGTGTATTTGTTGTTAGATTGTGCAATTATGTGTTAATTTGTTGTATGCTTATGGAATGGTTGTGTGTGTGTATTCCTGAATTGACATGTGACATGGGATAATATCGTATCGGTACATAGTTAAGAATTTATGGACAATTTTAGAGGGAAATTGTAAAATTTCAAGTTCCCCTCCATCCCAGCAGTCATCAAGGTCACTGGGTACACTACAAAGTGGTATCAGAGCGTCAGCTTCAAACATTGGACCTGCATGGGCTAGAGACAGAGTGCAAAGGTGACATTTCTAGCAGGTCTGCGAACTGTTTGATAAAATGCCAAAGAAAGATGTGATCTCTTGCAATGGGATGACTGCAATAACAATCATGAGGATTATGAGCACCTCTATATTGGGGACATTTCCAATCTTGATTCACACACATATTCCCAACTTTATCCTTTTTCAATCCTTTAATAAAGTGAAATTCCTCACTAGGTACCTCAAGAGAACGTGTTTTAGCACCATTTATCCCTTTGACGAATTCCCAACAGAAGAAGAATCAATGATACCACAAGACTATAAGAAGGGATCTGACACTTCAGAGGATATAAACACAATGTGTAAGGAATTATGGCTCAAAGATGCAGTGGACATGTTGCATTTCAATGCACAATGCAACATTAAGACATGAGCTAACACATACGCTCACCTCCTTCATGATATATGCACAAAATGGACGTAATGAAGAGGCAATTAAGATTTTGGTGCAAATGAAGTAAACCTTCATAAAGCCATACTGTATTACATATGTCGTTACCCTCAACGCTTACTCTGGTAGTCCAACGAAATTGGAATAGGGTAAGGAAATCCATGGGTTTCTGATTGGAAGTGGTTTGTAGTCAGAATTAGATGTTGGGAACTTCCTGGTGAACATGTATGCGGAATGTCAAAGGATAGAAGATGCACACAAAGTGTTTTATAGAATGCCTACAAGAGATCTCATTTCATGGAATACCATACTTGGAGGATGTGCACAGAATGAGGATAATGAGCAAGCCCTAGAACTATTGTGTGAAATGTACGAAGCACGTATGAAAGATAATAATTTTACTTTCAGTAGTGTTCTCAAGGCATGTGCCAACCCAGTGGCATCGAAACAGGGCAAGCAGATCCATGGCCTCATTGTCAAAATTCGATATGAGTCAAATGTTTTTGTGGGGAATGACCTCGTCACAATGTATGCTAAGTGTTGTAGTCTCGAGGGTGCACACATTGTATTTGAGTGATCTAGGATCTTTTCGTCGGGTGACTTATTAAAGAATTGCATAAAATGAGCATAAACAAAAGTACACCATAAAGAAGGAAAAACTCAAAAGGGAAAAGACATAATCATGCAATATGAACACAAATAACTTGATAACAGAGTTCTTCCCTGGTGGACTATGTCTCTGGGTCATGTTCTCAAATGGGTAGGTCATTTTTATTAACTCCACAAAAGAATTGGGCAAAATACATAAGTATACCTCATTCTGGAGTTAAGACATAGAATATTTTCTCAAATCAGAAAACTAACACCACCACTACGTTCATGGCATTGTTTTACCTAAAAATGACTCTCTCCACGCCTCAATCCGAGTTGGACACTTTTAGGCCCCTAAGACACCCAACCTCAGTTTCCGTTCCATTTCTCTTGCAATAAATCATCGGCAGATCTCGAAATTCATGCCAAAATCTAGAAAACTGTGCAAAAATCCGTACTGTACGGATGTGCTCATCCTGCCCCTTCTTTGTGCTCTTGTGTCCTGAATGCACCGTCAAAGCCCCTTATATACAAGTTTCCGGGTGGTTATGCCATAAGTGCATGGTTGGTGTGTTGGTTAAATTGGCTAAATTTAGGCGTTCAGTTTGGCGGAGGTCCCGGGATTGAATCCTGTGGACTCGCCTTTTTAGTATGTGGTTGTAACAATGTTGGCACGCTCGCTAAAACTCATGGAGGTTACAAACTGACAGAGAAAATGGCGGAGGTTACAAACTGGCGGAAATGCTATATTTGGAGGTGGTTGAATTAAGCCCCTAGGAGGGCGGAATACTATAGCATATGGTGGAATAGCATGTGAGCAAGGGATGGGCCGAAGGCCTAGCCCCTCTCTTTGGCACCTTAGTTCAAAGTTTAAATTTAAATAATAATTAAATCACATTACAAACAAGAAACGTTGTATGGTGTAATGGTTGGCGTGGATGTGTGGGGCCGTTGGGCTATTCGGAGGTCACAAATTCAACTCTTGGGGAGTCAATTTATTTTTTTCATATACCAGCCATTGGAGGGGTGCCATGTGGCATCCCATGACTGGGCCACCTGGCACCATATAACTTGTCCAAGAAATGCCACTTGTCACCACATGATTCACCCATGAAACTAACACGTCTCATCACTTAAATTGCCCACGTGTCTGCCATCCTTACCATGTCATATTTCCAACTAGTTGTGCCACGTGTCACCCTTGTAGTGGTGCCACGTGTCACTTTGACTTTTGCCTTTTTGACCAAGTTTGATTTAACTTTGACTGCTTATAAAGTTTGATCCATAACTCCGTTTGACGAGTCGTTTGTGCCGTTAGAAATATTGCAACGTGCTCTTTGTGATTATGTCCTTTTCACTGAGTTTTAAGAACTTTGAATTTTTTCCCTTTCTCTGCCTGTTGAAGCCATTCTGAGCATTCTGAGTTGCTTCTATGCATTCTGAGTTACCTTAACCTTCTTTGCATCCTTTTTGGATCACGCCTTCCCACTGAGAGATTTTTGGACCACCAAAAGCTTTCATTAATCAACTGGTAAGTGAGGGAAGAGTTCCCTCACCTTATCTTTCTTAGTCCACTTTGTCTTACTTGGATGTGTGCCCTTTAAGCCTACTCGGAGATAATCAACATCACCCCTGCGTGAATTCCTCATCCTTTTGTCCAGGATGATATCTTCTTGTAACTTATCCAAGTAGTCAGGTGCAAACTCATCAACTGAAGGTATTGAAACTTCCTCATCCTGATCCACAATCATGGGAGGCTAAAAAAGTTTCAAGTTCTCTACGTTCACAAATGAATAAATCTGCATATAAGGTGGAATATCTAAACGAAAAGCATTAGTGTCGTTTTTCTCCAAAATAGTGAAGGGTCCATATCGGATGGGCTTGAGTTTCTTACCTTCACCCTTCAATCGTTCCTTGCCGATATAAAGCCATACCCGGTCTCCAACCTAGAACTGATGATCAACCCTATGCTTGTCATATCGAGCTTTATACTGTGCTTGACTCTTATCCAACTGTTCCCTGACTTCCTAGTGTATCTGTTGAATCCTTTGGATGAACTTGCAGGCTCTATCTTCTGTTCATTCTTCATTCACATCGACATCTCTCCCATACATCATGTCAAAAGGAACCTTTGGTAGGTAGCCAAAAAACGTCTCAAAAGGTAAAATCTGAGTGGCTGAATGTAAAGCTCGATTATAAGCATGTTGTACATAAGGTATATGTTCATCCCATAATTTAGGATGCTTGCTGCAGTAGCCTCGAAGCAAAAGTACCACTGTTTTGTTTACCACCTTTGTTTTTCCGTCGGTCTGTGGATGAAAAGCAATGTTCCTCTTCAATTTGGTGTCCATCATTCTCCACAAGCTAGTCCAAAAATCCCCAAGGAATTGAGTATCTCGATCCAAGACAATGGACGTGGGTAATCCAAAGTGAACCCAAACATGCTGAAAAAAGAGATTAGCATTTTGCTCAATAGTGATCTTCTTTTTACATGGCATCAAGATACACATCTTGTTGAACCTATCTAATATGACATACAAATAATCATGACCCCCTCTAGTCATGGGTAAACCCCCTACAAAATCCATGGAAATTCTTTCCCATGGATGGGATGGAACAAGAAGTGGTGAGTATAGCCCCAATTTTCTATTAGTGGGCTTACAAGTAAAACACATCACACACCCCTTTACATATTTACTTACAATTGCTTTCATTTGAGGCCAATAACAAAACCTCTGCAAATGAGTCATAGTTTTTCCTACCCAAAAATTCCCAGATACAAGAGAAGTATGAGCTTCGCGTATTATATGGACTCGTTCACTTGTAGGAATACATAACTTCCAAGATGATAGAGTGACTTTCGTTGTAGACAATAGTTCTCTACATGTGCACCATGGGTTAGCTTCTCATATACTTCTTTAAAATCTTCATCGACGACATATTGTTCTACATAGCTATCATGAGATAAAGAAGTATTCTTCAAAATAATAGAAGATGCAATAGGAGGTCTAGAAAGCATATTGGCTACCTTGTTACTTGTACCCTTCTTCTACTTGATTACCAAATGAAATTGTTTTAGAAACCCCATCCACCTGTAGTGTTGATATTGCTGCAGTTTGGTCTGTGCCTGAAGATACTGTAAGGATTGGTTATCTGTATGTATAATTGTTTCCTTCCCTAACAAGTAATGATTCCATTTCTTTACGCTTTGAACTAATGCATACAAATATTTATCATATTTAGGATAGTTAACAGCATCTTGGTTAAAATTCTAAGAGTGGTTACAGATAGGCTTACGATATTGCATCAATACTGCACCCATGGCGTATATGTTGGCATCTATCTCGATCTCGAACGACTGTTGAAGATTCAATATTGCTAATAATGGTGCGGTACCGATCTTCTCCTTCAAAATGTTGAAATATTTTTGTTGCTTTCCTTCCCACTGAAAAGTGTTCTTCACACTGGTTAAGGCATGCAAAGGAACTGTGATAAAAGAGATGACCTAGGCCTGATGACCCCTTGATCTAATAAGCCATGTACCTGCTTCTTGATCTCTGTCATCTCCACAACTGACATCCTGTACATGCCCACATTAGGCAAAGTATAATCCTGATGAAGATGTATCTCATGTTGGATTTCCCTCTTAGGACGTAATCCATCTGGTTCCTGAAAAATATCATCATACTTGGAAACAATATCAGTTAATTCCTTTTTATGAGATGGATCACACCCTTGGAAAACGTCGGATGTCCCGACATATTTCTCTTTGATGACCATGAGTACATATCTCTTATTAGTGGTTATGAGTCTTTTTATTTGCCCTGCACTAACAAGTGTCATATTTAGACTCATGATGTGACTAGGGTCTGGGCCGAAGGCCTGGCCCCTCCATTTGGTGCCTTAGTTCAAAGTTTAAATTTAAATAATAATTAAATCACATTACAAACAAGAAATGTTGTATGGTGTAATGGTTGGTGAAGATGTGTGGGGCCCTTGGGATATTCGGAGGTCATGAGTTCAACTCTTGGGGAGTCAATAATTTTTTTTGCATATACCATCCATTGGAGGGGTGCCACATGGCAATCCATGACTGGGACACGTGGCACCATATAACTTGTCCAAGAAATGCCACTTGTCACCACATGGTTTTCCCATGAAACCGACACATGTCATCACTTAACTTTCCCACGTGTCTGCCATCCTTGCCACGTCATCTTTCCAACTAGATGTGCCACGTGTCACCCTTGCAGTGGTGCCAGTGTCATTTGGACTTTTGCCTTTTTGACGAAGTTTGAGTGAACTTTGACTGCTTATAACTTTTGATACGTAACTTCGTTTGACGAGTCGTTTGCGTCGTTAGAAAGCTTGCAGCGCGTTCTTTGCGATTATGTCATTTTAACTAAGTTTTAGGAACTTTGAATATTTTCCCTTTCTTTGTCTGTTGAAGCTATTTTGAGCGTTCTAAGTTGCTTTTGTGCATTCCGAGTTGCCTTAACCTTCTCTGGATCCTTTTTGGATCATTGAGGAAATGTTCAAACCAGATGTTGTTTCATGGAATACTATGATTGTAGGATATGTCCAGGAAGGGTGTGACATGCAAGCCCTTCAATTGTTTGAGCAAATGCAGCAGGAAGGCATGAAGAAAAATCCATTCACCTTTGGCAGTGTTCTCAATGCATGTGAAATCCTTGTAACTCTAGAACAGGGCAAGTGGGTGGATATGTACATTGTGAAAACAGGGTTTGAGTTGGATTTCGTTGTCGGGAGTGACCTTGTTGACATGTATAAGTATATATAGATGCACTAAGGACAATGCATAAATAAGGGGGAGGTGAATGTAATACCTCGACTTGATCCCTGGATTGTAAATATATTGTACATATGATACTTAGATTGGTGAGCCGATATGTTTGGGTTGGAGTTCCTGTATCTAATACTTACGCTGGTGAGCTGGTATGTTTGGGTTGAAGCGCGTACATGTGATACTTAGGCTGGTGAGACGATATGTTTAGGCCAAAGTGCGTGTAAATATTATCAAATGTCAGAGAGCTCATATTATAAATTGTACATATGCACTAATTAATAAAAATAACACCACAGTTGCAAACCAAGGGACAAAAAAGAGTATCGGGGGATAAGACTCCATGAGTGGGAAAGGGGGCTAAAGGCTGGGTAAAGGGTGATAAGCCAAATATAATATAATAATGTTCTTATCCTTTATGTGTGATGTATAGCTTAAGTTCCTATGTAGTGCAAAAGGGGGGGTCATGAGTGCCATGTGTCAAAAAGGGTACATGCATAATTACAGGGGGAATTTAGTATAATTCTCCATTCCATTCATTCCATTATTGCCATGCTGACTATAGGAGTTTCTCTGGGGTATATGGTGACCTAGACTATGGAGTTTACCCTATGGATCCTAGGTGGATCTGGGTGTGTGTACACTTCTCCTTGGGTTTCCTTGGGAAAGGTTGGAGCCTTGGAGGGAGAGTGTGGGGATATGTTCCCTAGTGTGAGACCTAGAGACCTCTAAGGGTATCTGGAACTCCTAGAGCCATATTTCTCCGAGAATTCTTGGCCAGACTATGTTGGAGCCCTAGAAGGGTAGTGGTGCAACCTGAGGGACCATGGTGGAAAGAAGGGGAAACACTACCCTGGGTTGTGTAGGATGATGGGGAATGATAAACTGTAGGTAGGAGTTATGCTGAGGTTTGGTACCTTGGCCAAGAACTTCTTGGTACTGACTGTAGACCATAGTTGGCTTAGGAGGTCCTTTTCCCTAGTGGAGTAATAGCCTCATATCGGGGGTGAATCACTGTTGAGAGATTATGACCAATTCGGTCTATGGTTGGGAGGAACATTTGAGGTCTGCAACAGACCAACATTTTCACAAAAGAGAAGTGTCATGTGCATTTGTTGCTACAATGTGTACTTATGTGTTGATTTGTTGTATGCTTATGGAATGGTTGTGTGTGTGTGTGTATTCTTGAATTGTCAATGTGTTATGCATGAATCTACATATTTAATTGAATCATGTGACAGGGGATAAGATGTTATCTGTGTAGAGTTGAGAATTTATGGACGATTTCAGAGGGAAATTGTGAAATTTTCAGTGCCCCACCATCCCAGTAGGCACCGAGGTGGCTGGGTACACTACTCAAAATAAGGGTAACAAGAAGTTGAAGAAGGATATTGTAAAGTGGTGTGAGTTCCACAAACTCCCCTGGCACAACATCGATGAATGTCACTCGAAACATTCATTGTCAGCTAAGTTGAAAGAAAAATAATCAAAATTTGGCTGACACTATGATTTAGAGAACGACAAGAAAAAGAGGATCATTGATGTTGAATGTGGTGCTACCATTACAATTACAAACATCCAAACAAAATAGTTAGAGGATCTTGAGGAGGGGGAGTGCCTCTTCCATTCATAGATGTTGGTGAAGGGAACTCCACTAAATTTTATTATTTATAGAGGTAGCCAAAAGAACATGTTGTGGCCACAACAACCCCCCTTTTTATTTTTGCTTTTACAAACAAAAGGAAAGGGGCCCCCTACTCAAATTTCAAATCCTATTTCCTAATCCTATACTGCTTGAGCCTAATGTTATGTCTTTGCTTACTTTGAGGGAGTTGGAGGTTTTATCTTGTTGGATGATTGTTTTTTAAGGATGCTGATTATTCCTTTTGATTTGAGGATTTCAAATGTCTTCATGATTCTTATTGACCTATGATGTTTCGTTGACATTTGTTTCAAACTATTCGTTGATTATGAAGTGTTTGATGATTCTATGTGGCTGCAAGGTCTGATGTTCTATTGCATGCCTTGGATGAGGTTGTGGCTAATTATTTGTTGATTGACTAATTCAAATTCTGCATCCTCTTGTTGATGTGTTATGCTTCATGAATTCATACTTATGCTCTCACATATGGATTCTACTCTTCTGCCTCGAATTAACTTATGTAGTCTTAAGACACTCATCTACAGTCACCATATTATTGTTCAATAAAATTAACACTCTCTTATAAGTTGGTTTAAAGGAAGGGAATACATTGTTTATTGTATTGGATAGTCTTCTTTTCATTGCATGGATGATATCATTCTTTTGTTTTGCAGGAGAAAGTTTGTAGAGCCACTTTGTTCACATGACCGCTCCAGTCTTGAGAGGCATTCGGGGGAATCTGTTAATCCTTTTCTAGAACCTTGATTTTGATCCCTATCGAGCCTCCTCTTTTTCTATTTCCCTGAGGTACCGATCTTCTAAGGATATATGATCCAGCTTTCCTACAGACTCATCCCTAAGATTCTTTGGATTGATCTCTACCACATTTGTCTTTTGGCCTTCCCTCTCTCCTAAAACCCAAGCCCAAGGCCTATTGATTTTTATCCTTATTTTCCTCTATTATTTCCTCTAACCAAATCTCATAGTCGGATTCTTCCCATCAAGAGATTTCCAATGACTGTAACCATACTTAAATTTGACTTCTAGATTGAAAATTATGACATTTCAAAGTTTCCTAAGTCTCCACTCACCTTTTCCACCTCACTACCACATGGCATCCACGTGGTTGTCTCACTTGTGTCGTCCCACATGGTGTTGATGTGGCACCCATTACCTGTCTTCCTTGTCATTGGGATCTACCTGCTTCATGTCCTCCAAGTCTTCTGATCACATTCCCCGATGATGAACCTTCCCGAAATGAACGACCCATATTTTCTTGCTTGCCTAATCAATGGATGTCAATGGCTCTTACTCTTCCTTATCATCGACGATCCCTCATCGTCATCCCTCCATTGTCATTAGGTGCTTCCATCGTCATCAGTGATCCTTTTACTCAACAATCCATCATCGTCGATGATCCCTCGTCGTCAACACTTCTCCCATCTTTACTCCTCGCCCAAGTGGGGGCCTCTCTTGTCCCATCGACCAATCATCTGTCACCACATAACATCTTCTGAGCACGTCAGTTGCCATGCTATCCGACCACATTATCATGACATCACTGTCACGCTTGAATCAAATCTAAGGAAATCTTTGGCTGAGCTCACTCCCGCCCATAATATTTCAATAATTTATTCTAATCCTATGCAATCATAAGATGCTACATATCACCCCTTAGGACACGCTAATTGTCATGTTGGCATCCTAGTAACCCTAAATATTGGAATCTAATGGGTGTGGGACCTCGACTTTCTTAAATATATCTAAATTTTCCCCTTTTGTAATTATATTGTATCATTTTACTCTATTTATTTTTATTTATTTTGGATATATTACTGTAAATATTTGATTTTAATTTTATTTTGTTTTTTGTAAATTATTTAAATTATTCTTACAAGGATAAAAAATAATTCACACTAAGACCTAGGATGTAGTGTGTTTTTGTACATATATTCATTTTGCATTTTAAATCTTCATATTCTTCATTTTCGTTTTTATTTTTATTTTATTTTAACTCAAATGTCCTAATATGTACATATTTTTAATCTTTCCCTTTTACTCACCTCTCCTAGTACCTATTTTCTACGCCTCCTTGCTCGGAAAAAAAACGTAATTCTATTCATCCAAAGAGAACCAAATTCAATTTTGTAAGTGCTAAAAACACCACCCAATATTGGGTAGAAAATCCCAAAGGGACACAAAGTAATAGGTTGAAGAGCCAAAAACAATAATATACAGAAGTTTATAGAAACCCCTAAAAGGTCGAATATTTGGTATAAGAGATCTTGTCAAAGAAAAATACTCCAGAACAAAAAATCCAAACAAACCCTAGAGATCGAAAGGAAAATATGAAATCCCAGACAAACCCTAGTGACTGGAAGGACCAAGTGTTATTGGATAAATCGGTAGGAGCAGACACTAACTGATCTCCCTAGATCCACTTAGATCTAGAACAAAACACACCAGAACATGACGCTTTCCTTAAGTTTCAGATATTGAATTTACTAACTAAAGAGGGATAGGTGGCATACCATTTAAACGTCCCTTCCTCTCGCTATCACCATCTTTGCTACGTTCCAACACTCATACAATGATGATCCTGCAAAAGAATGCAACCAACCAAAGTGATAGTAATAACATAAACTCAATATAAACCTATGTATGTGATCAAGGAATCCTACAATAAAACACAACAAGATTTATAGGAAAGAATCATATTATTGTATCATATTAAATGTGAAAGAGAGATTACAACCATGGCCTTGATGTCGTAAGGTCCCTTCCAATTGTCCTTCGTTCCCCACACACTTCTTTCTCCAAGGATTCTGAGACCGTGGATCTGATAACTACTCACAATCTATCTTGACAAGGCAAATCTCAAAGCCACTCTAACCAAGCTAACAATCCCAAGCCAAAAACAACTAACTTTCTCCAAAATCAAAAGCTAACCTTCTCCATGAGAGCTCCTCTCCTTTTATAAGTTGAAGATGATAAGGTGAGGAGGTTAGGATGATCCCACTAAATCATGAAAGCAAGTAAGATCCAAACCATTCATATGCCACCTCACCATGGAAGTTTCTCCTTCTAGAAGCATCGAGAAGATGCTCATTTTTCCCACGTATGAGCATTCTCGCACCCTACCTATAGAGAAACCTGTGAACCTCTCGCAACCCAAATATGGTGCAGCCTATGAGAATCATGCATTCTCTCACCCTAGCCATAGCGCAACATGAAAAAATCATCTTTAATAGGGTTTTCATAAAGGAAAATGCAACTTCTTTTCTCAGGAAAAGTTCTTCTCCCTTCTTTCTTCAGGAACTTAGGCCATTGACCCCTCTGAAGACTACAGATAGGTTTACATCATTAATGATAATAGGGATGATGAAAATAATGTGTAACAGAGAGCCCCCCAAAGTATGAAGTTAGAACAAAGTGATAGCTGAAATACTTTGTCGAGTGTGTGTAGGTAACAAGGAACAGTCGATCGAAAATCTGCCAACAAACAAGGAAATACAGTACAATAATATATCATCATTGAGGTAGGCATTTCCATACTCAGAATACAAATGACTCAAAGCATAAATGATGACATGCAAAGATCCATGTCAAGTAAGACAAGGTCATGGACACCAAACATACATCGTGGATCCATGCCATTATGAATCAAATATGAACATAGCCACCAAAAATACACTGTGGATATATGTGTTAAAGACTCAAATTTGAACATAGCCAGGAGACATACAATGTAGATCTATGCAACAGTACAAACTGAATATACTCCAATGCAACCTGAATCCGTGAGAAAATATTTAGGGTCTTCATCTCCACCACTCTATAGTACGAATCTAACCATGTGAACACATGTGTTGAAGTCGAACATGGTAGAAACCACTTGATTACCGGTCAATGATGAGAATTGTTAACAAGTGCGAGGGAAATCACCATTAATGTCAATGACTCCCAAGGTACTCTAGTATAATCCAATGAATGTGAATTAATGAGTTGAAGTCGAACACTTGGCGGAATCCCTCGATTAGAGGTCAATAATGAAAACCCATTGTCGAAAGCAAGGAAACCTGCCATTGAGGCATGCAAGTTTCAAGGTACCAATTAGTTTCTAAGTCTAATTCCTGGATAATGAGTTGAAGTCGACAAGAAAAGACTCGTCATAGGAAGGCCTTAATGTATCCCCAATCAATGACACGAAATGGGTAACAAGATTTGAAGTAGATCAAAGTAACAAGTGATTCAAGACTGACTCAGAGATGGCCGACACAATAGAAGGCTTAAGGACTACAGAAATGGTCGACGCAATATAAGGTTTTTCGGGTTGGACATATTTTTGAACATATTGACGACACAACGACTATCTTGGAAACACTGACTCAAAAATAGGGACCACATACCAATTTGTAATCTTATAAAGGAGTATGATCAAGAGACAAGCAGATTTTCCAACCTAGACACAAGGAAAGTGAAAGGGTGTCATGTTCAAAAGTGACTCTTCCAAAGAATACAGGTTTAGATACATTTCTTTCCAAATTTTTCCCTCACCATTTCTGGCGAGTACCTCTTTATTTTTACGCAAGCATGAGGAGGATAACATATGCTTTTAATGTAAGCTCATCCTTCGGACGAGTCCCTCAGAGTATGTTTAACGAACCCTAGGAAGGAGTGGTTCTATCCCATTTGGTCCTTTCGATGTTTATTTAACGAGTCCAAAGAAAGAAAACTCATGGGTTTTTCATGTTTAGAGAGTCTGAAAAACACTTAAAGAAAACTTAGGTCCCATATGGGCCTTTCAATGTTTGTTTTATGAGTTCAAAGAAAGAAAACTCAGGGGTTTTTCATGTTTATAGAGTCTAAAAAACACTTAAAGAGAACTCTCTCAGTTCCTTTTTCATAAAGTAGTCTGATGAGACCGAAAAAAAGATAAACTATCGCTCAACAGACGTTTTCTTCAAATACTTTAATGAGCGTGAAAAGAACAAGGTCGCTCGGCAATCTTTTCATGTTTTGAGAGTCTGAAAAGAGCTTAAAGGGAACTCCAGTGGGTTCCTTTTTCATATAACCTTTACGAGTCCGAAAAAGTGATAAAAGTATACTTAGTTACATTCTCATTGATTTACGAGCACAAGAAATAACAAATACTAATCTCGGTAACTTATTCTCATGTATTAACGAGCATGAGAAAGAACAAAGACTAATCTCGGGATTGTTTTCATTTTTATGCAAGCTTTAAAACAAAACAAAACTATGCTTGGACCTGGTTTCATTTTTACACAAGCTTGAACCAGAGGAAACTATGCTTGGACCT
>SNQJ01S0084527.1:34500-46498 GCA_010110895.2 Picea sitchensis | reverse complement strand
GGTTAAGGTTAGGGGGGATTCTAATTCTAAGATGCTAAGGCAACAATGCAATATGCAAGGGTTAGCATGTGAGGCAAGCCTTTTCCTTAGGTCAACTAAGACTAGTGCCTAGAAATTGGGCGAGGGTTCAACTATGTTAAAGGGTTGTTCGTTACAATAGATTACAAATTATTTACAAATTCACAAATAAATCCAATTAAAGAATACCATATACAATTACTTACAATAAAGAATGCTAGGATACAAATCATACAAAGCAAGCTAACCACGTTTAACTTCTTATGTGTGCAAGATATCAAAAGATTAAAGCATTACATCACATCACCACATTTATGAGATCATCATCAACACATCATTATCATCATGAGCAAGATCAACAACAACTTAAGAAGATTTAGAAGACTTTAGCACGAATGTTGTTAAGATTATCAAAGATGATCCACACTCTTAATTATTAAACCCCCAAGTACTCTATTAGGTTTGGTCTAGGGTTTAATTATTAGGCTTTTCTTAAGATTTATCAAGGTTTTAATTAGCTTTCACCAAAGCCTCCTCCTCCTATTGCCAAATAACTACTGGACGCTCAAGATAGTATGGCAACAAGGCCAACCCTAGCAGAACCAGTCAACCCAAAACAAGAGTAATTCCCGGAGAGGACACACACCTGGTGCGTCACGGGGTAGTCCCCTGCCACTACCCTCTGTTGTTTTCCTCAAGCCCCGTTTTAGATGGTGAAGATGGTGGTTTAAGGTACCCTAAATAGTCTATTAAGTATATAAGTTGATTAGGTAGACTTTTAGGTGATTATTAGAGTGTTTAGAAGATTTTAAGGCACTTTTTAGGTGCAATTTAGTGATATGGCCGGAACTTAAATGAGCTTTTAAGTGTGTTGCCTTAGGCTTATGCAATTCAAGTATATCAACACATGTAAAGCAAATAAGATGGCTGAAAAAGAAAGATATATCACATGCACTTAAAGAGCTTGCTATGAAAAGCATTAGGGCAAGAACAACTTGCCTTCAAGAGGTAAAAAGAAAATTTAGTGTGTTTGCCTACTTAACCATTCAACACATTTCAAGCCCAAGCAAATGGCTTTCAATAGATATAAACAATAGACTAATGGACCAATTACTTGTTAAGCACTTTAAAGATGTTAAGCATTAAGATCTAAACCATGCGCAAAAGAAAGAGAATAAGCTTGAAAAGAAACTAAGCAAGATCTAGTTATGTTACTTAGGTGTTGCCCAATAGGCTTAAGATTAAGATGTAGACCTAAAACATAAACAATTATATCATTTAACCATAGATCACATCACATCATATCATTCAACACTTAGCCTTACCTATTGGGGTATTCCTCTCCCAACTAGGTAGGTAGTATTATAGATTTGCTTAGTTAGGTTAATTTGCTTTAAGATTTAGTGATTAGGGCAAACAAGTAAATGAGAAAGAGAGAGAGAAACTAAGCAAGTAAACTATCAAGCAAGCAAACAAGCAAAAACAAACCTACCCCACGTCCTAGGTTGAGAAGGTGCCCCTCACCTTCTAAACCTCACGTCCTAGCTAGAAGGAAAAGCAAAAATGCTAAGAAATGAAACCCTAGCTAGATCTATGCTACCCCACAAGTTCACACAAAGAGGGAGGCCGTACCACTCCTTCCTCTATAGGTGTGAACCACTAACAAGCAAAAGAAAGAGGCAAAAATGTGCCAAAAATGAAGAAAATTGCAAGGTAGGGTTCAGGGATAGCTACCAAACCCCCAAGAGGGCCTTCTAGTGTTGTGTGCTTCTCCTTTGGGCAGCCAAAAACCTCTCAACCAGATCTGATATACCTGCAAAATCAGCAAGCTTTGCTTGCTAGAATGGCTACACACAACCAAAAAGGGATTAAGGAAAACCCTTGCCTTTTAGGGCAAGAGTTTCCACAAGAAACCAAGAGATTATATTGATTAAAAATGACGAACTTAAACAATTATATGCTAGTTGAAAGTGGAATGTATGAAAAGCAATAATAGATGAAGAGTAATAGGGTTAGAGAAATGGAGTATGTGAGAGCTTCAAGTGACCCATCTCCTTGAAGGAGTTCCCAATGAAACCCTAGAAGTAAACCTGCAAGATTTCTCCAAGTAACATGCATACAATAGACAATATATTGATGTATTGAAACAAAATGACACTTCTATTTTATTTAACACATCAAGATAGTTAAACCCAATAAGCATACGCCTTAATAGATCTACTTAGATAACACTTTACCTAAGATCTAGTGTTGCAATCATCTAAAGAAATCATCACAATGTTACCTCCCATGCAGAAGAAAAAGAAGCATACGCCTTAGTCTTCTTGTTGTCCTCCAAAGTTTCTCCTTTATTGATATTACTCAAGAAAAATGGTTTTGGAGAGAAAATACTCCAAAGCCTTAGAGCATAGAATGGAAATAAAATGAAGTGAATGACTAGAGAGAGAGAGTTGGAAATCAAGTAGCATAACAATAGCTCAAGATATGGTGAGTTGGGGAGGAGAAATGAGATCTATTTATACTTGGAGAGGCAAACCTACCTCTCTTGGATCTAAGCCAAGTGTCCCCCACCAAGCAAATGAGTAGATCTCAAGGCTAGGGTGCACCCCTTAGGGTTTGCACAATAGATCTAGGGTGTAGAAAAATAGAAAAATAGCTTGGATAGATCCAAGGGTGTGTAGGAGGCATGGGATTTGTGCCAAGGTAAGTGAAAGGTCACAAATAATTTTTAAAAATTATTTGGTTGAGTTCCAAGAAGAGGGAAGGCGCACTTCTCTTGGAGGGCGCACCTCTTGGGATGAGGGAAAGGTAAGGAAGGGTGAGAGATGGGTGAGGGAGGTTGGGATCACACAAAAACCATAGGAGAGGTTGTGGGATCCGTGCTAGGGCAGAGAAAGAACCTCAAACAATAAAAAACGAATTTTCATTGGAGAGACACAAAAAGGGGGCGTAACTCTCTTGGAGAGCGCTCCACAAGGTCAAAAATCAAGTAAAATGAAGGGATGAGTGAGTGGGGTCACCTCTAGGGGTGATGTAGAGGCTAAATTAAGTGAAAGCTCAAGAGAGGGGGCCACACTCGAGTCACAAATAAATTAAAAAAAATAAAAAACGTCAATCCCCCTAGGGGGGCGTAATTTTTGAGTGTGGAAGGTGGGAAAGGGGTTAGAAAAGGTTGGAAAAGGTTGGGAGGCTAAAATTATGCTTAGGGGGTCTCTCTCTAACCATCATTTCAACTTTTCACATCTTCTAACTCATTATTACAACTTTTACATTTTGCCATGTTTGGACTTTAGCAATTAAAATTGCTGTTTTAGACTGACTGACACTCTGGGTGGACAAACCCATGGCTAAAGTTGTCCGACTGAGCTGAAACTTGGTCCATGGATGTAGGGGGTGCTATTCCATTTCTTTTGAGCACAAATACCCCTATCAAAAGTCTAAGGATCCAGTTTTTACAATTTTTGCTCAAAAATAATTAATTAATTAAATAATTAAACCTCCAAACTTAGGGAAATTTCATTAAAAATTAATTAATTAAAAAAAACTAACCTAGACTCTACGGAATTCCGCGAAACTTTTTAAAATGTCTTGCATGGTCATTTACAATGATTCCTTATAATAGTTACCAAAACATAAGCCCACTAGAATGCCGTTCACCACTTTGGAGGACTTATTGCAAGTGTGAGGGAAAAACTCAAGGGAAATCAGTAAGGCTGAAAAGCTCAACTGATAACCGGAGGATAAAAACCCCTCGGTGAAAGGAACTCTCCCAGTGAACTGATCCCTAGGTAACTGACCTAGACATGACTCATGCATACCTATTACATTATTAACCCACGCAGGGGTGCGAAAATTCCAATTACAAAATAAAGTGCTGGGGTCAAACACTTCCCTGTAGGACCAAAAGTCTTCGACAACATGGCATCTGATGATGCTTTTCTTCATGGCACATGAGTTGACCACCTGTGTTGGAGAGGCGGTCAACATGTCTTGTTTTATTATTTTTATGGGTCCCTCTTGTTTCTTGTTGAGAAGCTTTTTACTGCTTTCTCGGGGATCCCTGGGCAAAGCATCTCGATGTTTTATTTCTAGGATTTTATCTTTTGCCAGCTTGCTTTTACCTTCTGGGCCTTTAGCCCCTTATTCCCACAAGGCAAGGTGCAACCCTTGAATGATTGGCCAACCCAATGCTCGAACCAATGAAATGGGATGGATGAGCGGGAAGTAAGATGGAAAGTGGTAAGTATGACGGGAGCGGACGATGACTTTTCAGAAATCCTCCTAGTGGCAACTCAAAACCTATGGGCACAAGCTTTACTAAGGAATCTTGTCATTCCTCCCAGACATGGTCAAGTGGATAAGTATAAGATCCAAACACTCGTTAGAAACAAAAGGAATTAAATGCACATATTCAAAGGTTTTGAGGATTAGAGTGACACATACCATGACACCCAGACTCATTACTTCATGGAGCAAGAACCATCTCTGATACAAGACCAAGCCGAGGTGATGGATGCTGCTGCTGCTGACAATGTGGAGGCGCTGAAAGGAAGAAAAGATCGGCCCTCCAGGGCCATGCTCAAGTCGATCCGGCTCTCGGTACTCCATGTCTAGGACCTGTGGGCCTCGAGACATAATCTCCTTAGTTATCCCTAAAAGTGGGGGATAACAGGGCATCAGACATTTCTTTTGGGGTATTGTTAGATGCCACTAGAGGGATCAAGTGATCTTTGATAGAGTTTGCAATGATTTTTTTGGCCCTAACCATGTCCTTTTGATACTTTGCTTTAGCTGTAGCGCCTGCGGGTTCTGGTACATTTTCTTTGATGAATCTTGCTAAGTCATTCTCTTCAAGAATGAGTGCAATCCTATACTTCTAGGCACGAAAGTTATCCACACCTTCTAACTTGTCAACAAGCTTGGTGCTTGCAGACATCTTGTCCTGGAGCTGGGAAAATGACCAAAAAATGAAAGTGCTCAGAATTTAGATCTGAACTTACTAGAAGGTGTGATTGGTTGAGGCAAGTAGCCTGGTGCAGTCAGTTTTTTGAAAATCCAACTTTTATGTCTTGAATCTGAGCTTGCGCAAATCTAGACTGGTATTGGTTTTGGTTTCCTGGTACGAGTGAAAACTAGGGTTTCACTTTCTGGGAGTTCTGTCCACTGAAAAAGTGCGCTCAAACTGCCAATGAGTTCGCTGGGCTAGGGTGCACTTCCCTAGAAGTTTTTAGGCTGAAATTCTTCTTCAACAAAAAGCCGTAATTTTCTTGTACGACAACAGTGACATTTTTGCTTATCAAGTGAAAGGTGCTCTCTTCAGCTTAGCTCTGATACCATGTCAGGTTTTTGAAAATCCAACTTTTACGTCTTGAATCTGAGCTTGCGCAAATCTAGACTGGTATTGGTTTTGGTTTCCTGGTACGAGTGAAAACTAGGGTTTCACTTTCTGGGAGTTCTGTCCACTGAAAAAGTGCGCTCAAACTGCCAATGAGTTCGCTGGGCTAGGGCGCACTTCCCTAGAAGTTTTTAGGCTGAAATTCTTCTTCAACAAAAAGCCGTAATTTTCTTGTACGACAACAGTGACATTTTTGCTTATCAAGTGAAAGGTGCTCTCTTCAGCTTAGCTCCGATACCATGTTAATTTTAGAGCATCTATTAAGTTTCTTTTCAATTTTCTAGATAACAATAGCATAGGTAGGATCACTGAGAGAAACAAAATCACAAGATACACAACATTCATCCTGGGAAACCGTCAAGGGGGAGAAAACCCAACAAAAACTTCCATAATATAGATAGCCAATACAATGCCAAGACAATAAACCAAAACACTAGAGAATATCCAACACTGAGCAATGTGCCTCTCTCTTCCTTCTTCCGGCAATTGGCAATTGCAACTTCCTTCAAACTTGTGCACTAGATGAGTGAGCTGAGTGAGTGACCTAATGAGGCGCTAGCCTCTCTTATTTATACTGATTGACAGGTGCTAGGGAGGTGTATAGATAGCCAATACAATGCCAAGAGATAACTCAAACTAATACAAAAGATCCTCTCCCAAAGATGCGCCACTCTCTCTCTCTCTCTTCTCCAACTGCAATTCCGAAACTAGTCTCTTAATGAGCAAGTGAGGTGTGTGTCTAAGTGAGGCGCTAGCCTCCTTATTTATACAAGATTGGCACGTGTGGAAGTGTCCGTTCACTGGCAGGGCCGACTTCTTCTCCTGGGTGGTTATAACCACCTTTTTAATATTTCGGGGCCTCTTTGATATATTCTGGGGCCGACTTCTCTTTCTGCCTATTACAATTACATTATGACTAATCCGCAAAAGGGGATTTGGTCCTTTTACAGTAGCCGACATGATCAATCCACAATGGGGATTGATCCAATAAATAATATATCAAATAAGAATAAGAATACACTTTGCAGTTACATTATTTCAACATTTATAAGATAATAATCCCGTTTTGCAGGAAATTTTACATTTTATTAAAACAATTAAAAAAAATCCTAGAGGGACCTAATGCATGTCCATAAGACTCTGGGTAAATGACTAGCATGGTAATATACATTAGACACTGGACTCATTCAAATACTCCAAGGCCTAACCACTAGTACACACTCCAACTTTGGAGGAAATGAGTGAAAAATCTTAGAAATTATAAGTCGCTAAAAAGCAAGATATAGTTAACAAGTGAAAAAAACACTCTAGAGTATGCACTGATGACCAAGTCTTAGGGAGCTGAGTCTTTTACATAGGAAATACCTCATGCTAGCTCATTTTATTACAGTTCCCCCATGGGGGTATGGAACATGCATAAAAGAAGAAGAAGACAAATTTTTTTGAAAGGGCCATAAGGTCCGACTTGACTTTTGAGCTCTGAATTTGAACAAATGCCTTGTTCATTTGTTGTGGATCATTGTCAATCCTGTTATCCACCCAGTTGCACTAGGATGGACTTCCAGTGAGCCGCCAAAGATTGAACAAATCCTTGTTCAAAATTCAGAGTTAAGAAGTCCAGCCGACCAGTATGGCCCATTTTTTTCAACTTTTTACAACATTTCCGTACCCTACGAGAATTGTAATAAAATGACTTAAGGATGTGATTTTTTTTTGTAAAAGGCTTAGCCACCCAAGTCTTAGACACTAGTACTTTACTCTAGAGTGTTTTTTTTACTTGCTAATTATATTTTGCTCTTTAAGCGAGCTATAATTTACGAGTTTTTTCACTCAATAATCTCCAAAGATGGAGTAATTGTACTAGCAAATACGACTTGGGGGGTGTTTTAAGTCTAGCGTCCTATGTATATAACCATGCTAAGAATTATCCTAGAGTCTCATGGAAATGTGGTAAGTCCCCCTTAGGTTTTTTTTAATTTTTCCAGTTAATAAAAAATTTCCCGTAAAACGAGATTTTTTATTTGTAATTTGAGTATGTATAAAAACAGTGGTACTAGGAGGCATTATATGCCTTGAGGGTGCTCATTTTTGGACCTAGAGCACTCACTTTTGTGAGTAAAATTAGTGATTTGAATCACTAAAAAATTAATTTTGCTCACAAAAGTGAAAAAAGACAAAAAATTAGGAAAAATCAGAAAGTGTTATTTTCAAGCAAATTTGCCGGAAACATGTTTTGACATGTTTTGAGTCAACTAAGCTCCCAAAAGGCATGTGGAACTCTTAGAGACAATCTCTTGAGCTAAAAATTTGAGTTAAGATTGAGATTGGCTTGATTCAAGCCTAAGTTGCAGGAAACGCCCCCTTGGGTGTCGTACCAGTACCCAAACTTGCCGAAACGCCGAAACGGGTACGAAACTCCTTCGAAACGTCGTCGACTGTACCGTACGACGTTTCCCGATTTGGAAACGTCGTACAGTACAGACGCCGACGTTTAGGTGGAGTTTCGACCTGTATGACAGCCGTTTCGTCGGATTTTTCCTTGTTTGTGGGCCTATCCAAGCGGCCAAAAGGACCATGGGTCCCTTCGATGGAAAAAAATCCCCTCGTTAACCACTAATAAACATTTTAAATCTGTCCAATCATCATCACCATTTCACCCACCCTATTAATTAATAGTAATGTTAAATTCTTAAAGTAAAAGGATGAAAAAGAAAGATAGAGAATGTGTTTCATTTTCATCCTTTTACTTAAATTCTTAACATTACCATTAATTGTTTCAGGATGTTTGAGAGTGGTTCCAACTTCATTGGACTTCATATGCAAAAAATAGAATTTTAGGTCCTGTTGGCGCCTTATACACACCTGGGAGACGTGGAAGAAATCTTCAATCCACTCGGTGTGTCCTTGGGGGCAAGTGAGAGTTAAGGTGCTGTCACCTAATCCTCAACTTCTCCGCCTAGGCCAACTTCTAGCGAAGCTAAGGGGGGTAGTCCCTAACACATATACTATGGCTTGATCTACGCTAAGTACAAAAATATAGATCTAGGAGTTTATCACTTTTATTCAACAATCAACCATGAATTGAAATACACATAAACAAATAATTCATCCACGATATAACATCAAGCATATACTTGCATAAAAATGATACTCAGGTACATTTGTTATATGCAAGTAAAATTTAAAATTTGCTTCAAAGCAGATAACCAATATATAAAGGAAGCTTGTGGCTTTGCTGAGTGTAAATGAGACCAGTGCCTTAAAGTGAATCGTGGGCAATGTAGTTCGTGTGTTTTATTAAGATCAATTGATGTTGAATTAGTGAAATGGTTTGGGCCTCCTTAGAGGTTAGCTTTTTGTTTGGAAACTTGCGGAGGGCTTTACCGAAACCCAATGGTCTCACCAGTAAAACTCACTCAAAGTGCTGGATGTCCAAAACGGGTGGGAAGCAGGTCCCGAGAGGGTCCACCTTACTTCACAGGTCACTTCAAGGCATTTTCCCGCGCATTAAGCTAACTACTTTAGAGATTGTCCTAATTAAACTATCAACCACTGACCAGTACAACTTGTATGAAACTTACTTCCAGCAGATCGAGGCTAGCTCGCAACTGGAAGGGTCAGGAACTGCACTGTGAGCTGAAGGGAATTTGTTTATTTTAAACAAGAAAATAAATAACTGAATTTGAAAGGTGAGACTAATTACTAATCCACACTGACTAGGCCTCTTGTGAGGAGCTGAGGGGATGGTTTATTTGCCAAATTGAAATTGTGGAAAATAAAGTTAATCTAGCAATTAATGTTTTACTTTGCAAAAAGGAAAAACTAATCTAAACTGATTGCAGTGCTTTGTGATGGATTAAAGGATTACTTTAGCTTACTTTAATTATCAAAATCAAATCTAAGCTAAAATTTGCAAAAAATTGACACCACCACCGAAAGCACCATTCCCCCAGGGGGAATGAAAAGCGAGGACTTGTAGTCCCACTGATTTTATTAAAGATCTTTGCACGAGACTTTAAGTGACTTGTGACCATTCATTAGGGGGGTCACAAGTCTTTACAATGTTTTACAAATGTTTATTGGGTAAAGGGGTGCTCCCAGGGGTCTCGGATGCTCCTAATCCACCCAAAACGGACATAAATTCCACTTATCTGTTCGTCAACCTGCACAAAACAGAGAACAAACAACAACAAAAGATGCCCAAAAACACTTTGAAAGTGTCTTGGGTTATTAGTAGGAAAGCCCCAAAATTTGACTAAGTAAAATTTACAAAAAATAGCAAAAAATGAACTAAGAAAAGCAATCTAAAGAACTTGTCTCCTTAAGATTTTTTTCTGCTGTTTTAAAACAGCAATACAAGAGCACTCTAATTGCCAAATATGGACTTTAAAGATCTTTTAAAGCAAACAATTTTCAGCCTTTTAAATAGAAATTGAAACTAGCTAAAAATGCTTAGAAAGCCTTGCCAAATCTACCCTTTTTGAGATATAAAGCTAGAAGCAATTAATAGATCTAGAAAAGTAAATAATGAACTTTAATAACATATTTCTTCTTTGCATGAAAGTAACCAAGTAACCGAAAAACTTTTTTAGAGAGTTTGAGAGAGGAGAAAGAGAGGACTTGAAGTGCTTGGATTCCTTGAGCAATGGAGTCACTTTGATGACTAGGCAAAGATGAGAAGGTTGTCCAACTCCTTGAAGGATGAAGGATGCAAGCAAGCTCCTTCACTTCTTTTAGATGATATGATTTTGTCTAATTCACAAAACCCCTTGCAATGAACTTGTTAGATAAAGGTGTTACCTACACAAAAGACTCAAGATGGCACATTAGTTTTAGCATAAACGTCACATGCATATCAAATCTTAAATGTAAATACCCAATAGAATTGAAATACAAGATATTAACAACTCTATCCAATTTGAATAATAATATTCCTATAGATTGGCCAATACTAACAAGATATAAAGCAATGCATGAAACAAAATCACCTCATATGAACCACATTCACCAATGCAAGAGCCACACCACCATAGATCTTGACCTCCAAAGTCTTTATTCCATTAGCAAAAGAAAGATATTACAATAACAGAGTTGCAACAAACTATTCTTCCCAAGCTCCAAGCTAACCAACAATGGGAGAGAATGCTTGTATATATAGCAAGTGGTGAGGAATCCCAATGAAGGAGGGTGCACCACATGTAGAGGGAGGGCACACCAATTGTCATGAGCAAACTTCCAAGTGTGTGGGAGAGGGCTGCCACCTCTCCCCACACTTCCAAAACTCGCCACTTGTGAAAATCTTGAAGAGATATGGGGTGCCACCTCTCAAGAGGTTGGCTGCCCATATGGGAATGAGGTTGGCTGAGGTTGGCTGCCCATATGGGAATGCGCCACCTCTCAAGAGGTGCGCACCCCTTTATTTGGCACATGTTTAAACAACCATACACATGCCCACTTTACTCTACTAACCAATGATCATCACCCTCTTGCTGCCACATAGCCTTTTGAGGCTTTATTTTGCCTCCAACATGTCAAAACATGTTTCCTTGATTTGTGCCTTTGCTGATTTTTATTGATTTTATTTGACTTTTTTGGGTTTTGTGAGCAAAAATGACTTTTAAGTGATTAAAATCACTATTTTTGCTCAACTGAGTGGGTACTTAGGTAATACGGGTGCTCTAGGTCCAAAAATGAGCATCCCCATGGCATACAAAGTCAGCTAGTACCACTTTTTTAACACATCTTTATTTTTTAAATAAAAATTGCCGAATTCTGACAATTTTTTAATTAACTGAAAAAAAATAAAAAATCTTAAGGGGGACTTAGTACATTTCCATAAGACTCTAGGAGAATGTTTAGCATGATAATATACATTAGACACTAGGCTTAGATCCATGCTCAAGCCTAACCATGGGCGTATACTCAAGCTCTGGAGGGATTGAGTGAAAAACCTCATAAATTATAAATTGTTTGAAAACGACAAAATATAATTAGTAAGTAAAAAAAACACTCCAGAGTATAACTCACGCTTAAGACTTAAGGTGGCTAAGACCTTTTACAAGTTCATCATGCAACATCTTTTATTACAATTTTTTATGGAAATGTAAAAGAAAAAGGGTGGTCTTTACGACCGACTGAACTTCTGAACTCTAAATTTTGAACAACAATGTTCAAACTTTGGCGGCTCGCTGGAAGTCCATCCTAGTGCAACTTTGATGGATAACAGGCCCCATTCAAAATTCAACAAACTTAACGGTTTTCAGGATTTCAAGATTGGTAGGATTACAATGTTTCCATTGGATTGTATCATATGTAAGGGTTTGGAACTGGCATTTAATCAAGGGCATCAAACCCTTTATGTACCTCGATGTCCATCGATTAACGTTTTTGGGGTTGATCCAAGTGTCCTCATGCAAGACATTACACCTATAACTGTGTGCCACATGTCTTTTCATGTTAATGTAGACATGGTTTTCTTTCTAAAATGTCATTTATGTGTATCATTATTTTTTCTTGCAACATAGTGTTATTTAATATATGTATATATATATATATATATATATATATATATATGACGTTTCCCCC